>JXTB01000039.1:1505000-1515653 GCA_002914805.1 Parasponia andersonii
CAAAAGGCTATAACCCATGAAAGCAAGTCCAGTCAAATATCAAGGATTAAGATTTATATGCTAAGAGCTAGTTTGTGATAATATAAGAATTGAGTAACAGCACTCCAATTCTTTATATTGCCTGGTCCAGTTTAATACACATAGCTTGTTTATGTTATATTAGTGTTTCTATCAAAAATCAGATACTTCAATGATTTGAGACACATCATTCTCGTTGAGATAGACAAACACTATATTCTATAGTAAATAAAGTATTCCATCTTTATTTATAATTGTAAACTACTTTATTTAGACTTAGATAAAGAAACAAGTCTCCCTATAATTAACACTTAATCATATTTTTCTTTATATACATATAAAGTCATGGAATCTTTTTCAGATGAATAAACTATTCAACTAAGATAGTTTAATCTAGCAAATATCATAATTTCATATAAGAGAAAGTTGTTTAAACTCAAAAGGATAAAATTGGAAATCTATTTTTTAGGACAAAAATCCTAACAGAATAATGAGCCTACTGACCCCTGGTCAAGCGATACTTGATCCGCAATCATTAAGCTCTTGACCTGTGGTCATTAAGCTCTTGACCACATGACAATATAAACTTGACCTTCATTCAAATTATAAGATTTCCTCCTATGAATAATATACTTACAATCATTATTGTGGACTGGTTAAATAAGTCTCTTACACATTCTTCAGCAGTTTTAGCAAGTACCGTTTGCATTAATACAACAATCTGCCTTCTCTTAAAGAACTATTGTTATATTCTGTCTATTAGTATCTCAATCAACTTCTTGATATGGAAGTCTCTCATTTTTTTTTTGTCCATGGCATTCATGGACTCAGCATTGTTGTTAGTCATCATGGAGTACCTTTTACTGTGGAAGTGGGAACGTGCCGATTTCTTATTCCTGACATGGTTGAGGTACCTACGGATGCTGACGTCTTCATTATCGAGCAAATCCATGTAAATTGACCACTCTTCATACGTATATATCTTAGCAGCTTTTGTAAACTTCCAATTAAGAGTTAAAGATGCACAAGAGAAAGCATTTTTCACATTACACAGCAAATGCACTATGCAATAACCATGCTCTACATCCGGATATATTTCCTTCACCACATTAGTTATGACATCATGTCTATCTGAGATTATTACCAACTGATCTCTGTTACCAATTGATTCATTTAATTTTTTGAAGAAAAAATGCCATGATGCATTACTTTCTAAGTCAACAATTGCAAATATAAATGGAAATATTTGTTCATTTGCATCTATTGGACATGCAGTCAACAACATCCCACAAAAATTGGCTTTTAAGAAACTTTTGTCAACAACTATGACTAGTCGGCAATGTGGCCATCCTTGGCTCAAAGTGGCTAAAGACACAAAGAAGTAGCTAAATACGTCATTTTTATCGATCAAAAAGGCCACAATAGAATTGGGGTTAGAGTACTGTAACATGAAAGCTAAACAAGGAAAAAATTGATAAGCGTCTCCATTAGAATCATCTAAAGCAATCAAAGCTTTTTCTTTCAATCTCCATGCCTTTTTTAGTCCTTTCACATTATAGACATAATATCATTTGGTCTGCATGTGGTTTTAGTAGGGTCGATAAATTTATCCTTGAACATTTTGGCAACTAAATATGAACTTGCATGACGATGATATTTGTGCATAGTATCGACCAGGCAAGTATGCTCCAAATCAAATCTGCATTACATTATAAGAAAAACCATTCATTATAAATCGACCATAGGAAGTTGAATAAATTTATCAGAGTCTTTGTATAGGTTAACGACCAGTTGACCGTGTATTATAGTTTTCTTGACCCAGACATGAAGTGTATAAACTAAGGTAAGGATGTGCTTGACCCTAAATGATAAACTACTTAATTGAAGGTCAAGAACATCTGGCCCTCTGATCAAAAACATCTTAAGCACAGGTTATGTAATTATTGAATAAAGACTAAGAACACCTAAATTTGACTTTATGAACATCTTGACTAGAGGTCAATTCTCTGTTGACCCTTGGTCAAGAATTGCATGACTCTGAGTCAAGAATTGCATGATCTATAGTCAAGAATCTCTTCACCACAGGTCATACAATTCGAGACCAGAGACCAAGAATATCTTAACTGGAGGTCAAGAATATATTTACCAAAGGTTAAAATGTTCTTAACCCCCGTCATGAACTTCTTAACCTGAGCCAAGATGTACTTGACCCGAGGTCAAAATGTTCTAAGCCCAGGTCCAAAACATCTTGACTCATGGTTAATAACATCTTCACCGGCTCAATATGTCCTTAACCCTAGGTCAAGAAGCTCTTAACTCTGGTCAAGGACATTATCACCCAGGTCATATATTGGATATTGCTTATATAAATGACTCCATACCTTTTGATTTGGAACAAATTAGTGTCTTTGTTCTATGTTGTATGAAGAGTCCACCTGTAATTCTCATCTACACACACCACATGCAAAACTTTCTTCTTCGATGTTCTAGTTTTGAATTCAAAATGACTGATTATTGCAAACTTGCTTAAATGCCTTTGCAATGCTTTTTTACTCACATACATTACATCAACTTGTAACATAGTAGGAGAAACTTCAGTAAGCACATCCAGTTCATTTGAATAAGGGGAGATAACTAAATTAGTACCATAATTGTTTGCACCTTCAGAAGCAGTCTTTTTATTACTTAACTCAACTCCTTGGGTACTCGTAGCACCATGGCTTGCTCTTGTATTGACTCCATCATTGATTTCTTCTTCCACCACTGGTGTCTCAAACTTAGACATGTCTTCCAAATTAGCCACCCCACACTTACTAACAAATGACCTCGTGGAATAATCATGTCCTCCCATCTCAACTACCTCAAGATTATCATTCTCATGTCTTGCGAGATCAATTGGCTTACGATTCTGCTCTACATGTGTTGGCATATCAGGGTAATATATATTATTATTTGGAGGACGGACACGAATTTCATGAGAAAGTACTCTAAAATTATTGGTTTGACCTTCATGTAACATGGCCATGGGCTTACTAATTATGTCAACACAAAGAGGCTTGTCAAGTTCATACTTTGTCTTGTCAAGTTCATTCTTTTTTAGGTCAATGTAGAATTTGACAACACGGTCATTCACAATCTTTATAGGCGAGATTCCTAATTTATAAGTATAGTTAATCTCTAATGTGTGAGTTTCGCATTTCAATTCAAGTGTCTTATACAATATCTCCAACAAATTCATATATAATGAGTTAATAGAAACCAATACACCCATATTTTGACAATTAGTGTAAGCATAATTTTCGTCCTATACAACATTATACTTCACAAAAACATTAATATTTGCCATCCCTGTAGAAAATTTAAGTTCGAAAAAAAATCGGTCAAAATTACTGCAAATAGGATTATAATATTACATATAGAGGTAGGTCAAGTGTTTCTTGACCCATTAAGGTCAAGCGTAATGATGACGTTTATGATTAAGAAAACTAGGACCTACATAGGTCAAGTGCAACTTGACCTTAATAGGTAAAGCAAAACTACTACGAAAGTCAAGTTATGACCTAAATAGGTTAAGTCCATCTTGGCCTATTAAGGTCAAGGATCTTGATGTTAATAAACCAAAACTTGTCCTATTACGGTCAATAATATTTCGACCTATATAGGTCAAGATTATGTTGACCTAAGGTTAGGACAACCTTGACCTCTAGTATATAGGTCATGCTTTTCTTGACCATCATGCATGAATAATATGACATGTAACGTGTAAAAGATCACCATGAAGATACACATATAAAAATATTAATATTTTAGCCAAACAATACCTAGATCAATATTTTACACCTCTTTCAAATATTGCTTACTCATTACCAATAATAAGTCCTAACTTTTTACTTTAAAATGCCAAAACTCTCCTAGAAAGATCCACCTCAGTCCTTTTCTTCTCTTTTTTCCCCCTAAAATACAATAATTAAAACTTCATCACTTTTTTCTCTACAAAATCACACTTTAAACACAATTAGAAAAAGAGAGACAAACGGAGAGAATACGGCAACCATGTAAGAGAGAGATAGAGATAGATAGAGAGAGAAAGAAAAAGATAGACAAAAAAAGGAAAGGAAGAAAGAAGAAAGGAAGAAGAAACAACTAAGCTTCAAACACAGTTTTAACATAGAGATAAAGAGAGAATACAACAACTATGGAGGAGAGAGAGAGAGGGAGAGAGAAAGAGAGATGATAAGAAACAAAAAGGAAAGAGAAAAAAGTAGAAAGAAGGAAAAATGAGAGAAGAGTGCATTTAATGCTCCCACCAACCTGTGTCTTTTCAACAAGGGTAAAACATGAATAAAATATATTCTCTCTCCACCATGTCCTAACAATAATCAATTTCTGGTCCTTACCACATCCATATAACATTCAAGTCCTAAGAATATCTATCTAACCCTAAATAGGTTTTATCTGTGTCCTTTTCTCAAGATAAGTTGGCCGTCTTGCAACAGGCTTATGGGCATTACGGACGACGGCTATTCTACTGGGTTATTCTCACCAATAAAATATTCATTCATCCCCACAAAACCAACTATAACTGCTCAAGTAACCTTACCATGCACTACTTCAGTGGAAGAATTGGGCAAAATGACTTTCTCTCTTCTCAGTGAGAAGTTACCTAAAGCTCAAACAAAGTAGGATTCATCCTCTTTAATCCCACATTGACTCCATTTTCTCAGACAACAGTCCATCTACCCAAATATCTCGCAAAAATTTAAGAATCATCTTAAGTATCATATTTTACTACATTAAGTTAAAGGAAAACAAAAGAGTGAGAAATGTTCTAGTTGTTGTAAAACTTAGACTCGCAAGTGCACGTAGTCGGTGTTAAAAACAAGTAATAAAGTAGAAAGATATGGGGTTGTCATACCCTAAGGATTGTTATTTCAAATTGTGTTAATTACAATAATATTAGTAGCCTAATTTTATCGAAGCTTTTTATACCTCAATAAAAGGTGTAATTAATCAAATGGTAAAGTGCAATTAAAGGATTAAAAATGAATTTGAAGAAAAGTCAAAAATACCAAAAGGGATAAAACTATGAGAAAAAGCCTAGGGTCTTGTTTCACTCCAAACACTTATGCTATCATATTTTGCAACTATTAATTAACCTCCTATTGTTCATTAATCAAGGATTAATTTTAGTCTTAATACATTTCCCAAGTGTCAAATAAGACTCTATGTGAAATTTGTCAATTTGGCATCCCTACCTAAATTAACTAACTATACATGCATTAAGGCACTCATTTAGATTTACCTAGAGCTAATGGCCTCCCGAACTCATTAACACTAAGCATGTGTTCCTCAAATTATGTAAGTAATTCAATCTTTCCCAAGTTTTAGAATCATAAACAATCATCAACAAATAGATTTCCCAATCTAATTAGAAGTATTAAGTACTAAAGAAACACAGATGAAAGATAAGGAGATTTTATTTGTAAGTTGCAATCTATTCAAGACATAGGATATTTAGAGCTAGACTTAGATAAGAATTTAGCCACACATAATTGCATCCAAAAGCAACACCATAAAGAAGTTTGTAATTAATAATATGTTCAAGATTATCATAATTTCAACTTCAAGAAAAGAAAATAAATAAGAAAATAAAGAAGATGAAGAATAAAAACTATGATGAAGAAGCCTTCAACCTTGATTCTCCAAGAATTCTTCAAGGAAAGTCTCCAAGAAAGCCAAACTCCAGGTCTTTCTATTTGGTAAATTTTACTCTCCTCCAAATTTCCTTAGTAAGTGTGTCTCCCTTTTTTTAGGCTTTCTTTCTAGGTCAAATTGAGACACTTAAGAATGGACATATCTTTACCATTAGATCCTCAATTTGGAGTGATCTTGCTTTTTAAAATGCATTAAAAACGAGTTTTGATAGAGTGAGAGATGCAAAGGTGCCTACCAAGTGGTGTAGCCGTACCTAGCTAAAAAAGGAGGTGGCAAAGCTATGCTTCTAGGTGGTGCAACTGTGCTTCTAGATGGCAAAATTATGTGAGGCTTGCTTCCTAAAGGCTTGCCATTAGCCTCTTCAGGGGCACAAGGGCTCACCTCTCTCAGCAGATTTTGCTTTTCTTTGCTTGTTTGACTCATTTTTTGCTCTGAATTAACTCTATCTTGTTTTTTCTCCTTTTCTTACATTAAAATGCAAAATAGTATTAAATAAATGAGGATTTAACAAATAAACAAGATGAAAATCATCAAAGAAATGTGCATAAAACACACATTAACAAGAAGTTTAGTTAGATCAACTTATTCTCACGTTTAAGTTTTTGTTTATATGTTTATTTGAAAATGTACAAGTATTTTTCACTTAAAAGTATAGTTTTATGAAAAATAAATATGTTTAGAGATTAAAAATAGGTTGAAATAATCGAAGAACAGAGGTTGAGGATGAACTATAATTTAGCGACCATATGTAGTTGAAGACGATTAAGTGGTCGCTCAGTTATCATTATGGTCACTCAAGCATAAAAATGGTCATTTTGGTTTATGCCTGAGTAACCTTTAAAGGTTGCTCAAGTACAAAAATAGTTGCTCAGGTTGAGCGACCCATTATTCATCTTCAAAATCGCTCTGTTATTTATATAGTCACTTAAGCATCAAAATGATTCTCATTTATCTTCAAGGCTCTTCAGAATAAAGAGGGATACTTAAGACTGCTCAGCCAATATTAAAAATTTTAATAATGATATTTATTATAATTTTATTTATAATTTCTTTGTAAATATTTGTTAACTTATAATTTTTTTATATTTTGTTATATGTATGGATTCCATCTACGTTTTTGTAGAATGCAATGGTGAGTAGAAGAAGATAGACAACGACAATTGGGACTGGTTTGGAAGTTGTTTTACCAAAAGCTTAATAGTTGACAGGAGTATTAAGTTTCTTCAATTAGTGAACAAAATTTACAATATAACACATGTCGACCAAGATGTGTATAATATTAAGATAACATATATGATCACTAGCGACATTTATAGTAAGACTGCACCAAATCACATTTACAGAGATTCATATATCGAGGATCTTCTGAATTTTTATAAAAATGATTATGCTATTACTCTATCTGTCATCCTTAAAGATACTCAAGATAATAGGAAAAACAGTATTTGTCAATAATGATGGTGATAGCGACAAGTTTAATAATGATAATATGGAACTTGATTTTATATCATCTATCTTAATAATTTTTAATATTCTTACTTGTGCAACTAAACTAATATAATTGTATACTAGAGACATTTTTTTAGTTCTCATTACTTAACCACGGATCCATAATCCATAAAAATACTCAATCAGCGAGAGTAAAAAAGCTAAATTTATATTTAACAATCATAATAGTCGTCCACTATAATTGGAGATGATTGTTATGGTCTCTATGACTATCATAATGGTTGCTCCATATTAATTGTGTATAGTAACATAGTTACATAGTTACCTATTATGTTAATTGTCTATAGACACAATAAAAATATGATTTCTCAATAATTTAAGTAAATTAAATTTATTTTTAAGTAATTAATATAAGTAAGATTAAGTTATAGTATGATTATATATCATAAAATTATCTACTATGTTAATTGTGTGTAGGTATTAAAAAAATTGATTTCTCACTAATTTAAGTAAATTATCTTTATTTAAATTAATCAAACAAAGTGATACTATGTTTAGTATAATTATATGTCACACACCAGCTACAACATTAATTGTGCATAGACATATTGAGAAAAAGGTGATTTCTCACTAATTTAAGTAAATTAAATTTAGTTTTAAGTAGTTAACACAAGTGAGACTAAGTTATAGTGTAATTATATATCACATAGTAATCTTCTAGGTTAATTGTGATAGAAATTCCGAAAAATAAATTTCGAAAAATGATTTTACCTAAAATGATTTTCGCAGTTTTGTAAACAAATCAAGAATGCAGCGGAATAGGTATTTTAAAATTTTCTTGAAATTTTATAAAACAAAAATGCAAGATCGTTAATCTAACATAAATCAATTTATGGATCTTAGTTTAGATAAAACCTGGAAGCACTTCATAACCATTAAGTCTTCCCATCTATTCTCTAGAGCCCGTTGAATGATCCAGTATGTGGGTACCTTCTTGATTCCCAACGAGATATGAGCGAATGATCCGGAAGACGATCTTCCTTCTCCTTGAGTGCACGTCTACGACTATGGGTATCTCTCTCTTAGCGGCCATAAATAAACACGAGACTTTTGCCGCGGTGGCTCGTCTCTCCCACTCTCTCTGTCACACAAAAAAGCACAGTTACTGTGCATGAGTGGCGTGTAGAACCCTTAGAGAGATTTAGGAGAACTTTTCTCTTAAGTATTTAAAGAGATGTAAATCCTAATGGGCTTCTTGGACTCAACTGACTATTCAATTAGTTATTGGGCTATGTGTGAGCTAGACAGAGGACCTTATGGATCTAAATAGTCTAAGCTCCAATGGGCCAATTAACTCTTAATTATGATTGGGCATTGTCCATTAATATTGGGATACTCCATGATAGGCCCAATATTGCACTCTTAGACTAAATGTCATATATTTTCTGTGAAGCTAATTAACACTTTAATTAACTTGATCCATTTAGCATATATTATACCTGCAGATGTACCTCCGATGCAATGCCATACTAGTGAGATGAAATTACCGTATTATCCCTCTAGTACATATTTAACTTTGAGTTGCCATTTTTCATCTAATAGATAATAATTGACTACGGTGTTTGTAACTGCCCATAAAAACACAGCCAAATTCACAAAGTGTATACCTGGCTTTTGGTTTTTTATTATCCAAGTCCTTGAAAAAACTCAAAGTGACATTATATGGATGGTGTCCAAATCATGAACGGCGTTCTTATTAATTCACAAATCTTATCTTCCAAGATACCAGAGTTCGAACCATATAATCGGGAAGTAGTCTTTTAGTAAGTCAAAAAGATAAAACTCATGAAAGCAAGTTCGATAATCACTAGGATTAAGGTAATCTTGCAATATTGCTAGATTAGTGAAAGATAGAATATTAAGTTATGGCACTTAACCTCAAATTCTATTTTCACTTGGTCTAGTTTAATGCACTTCTAACTTTCTTATAACGCACTAGTGTTTCTATCCGAAGTCAGACACTTCGATGATTGGAGACTTCATTAATCCCGTTGAAATAGACAACACTACATTCTATGGCAAAATAAAGTATTCCATCTTTATTTGTAGAATGTGAACTTTTAATTTAGACATAATGAAATAAATAATTTAGTCTCCCACATATGAACACTTCACACGAACAATTATTTATTACTCATTATTAGTCATAGAAACTTTTAGACGTTTGTATAATAGAAAACATAAACATCATATGTATATTATTGGGACATAATATGGAATTTATTAATAACAAATAGATAATACTTAAATCCAATAAAAATTGTTTAAAATACCAAATAAAGAAACTGCTTTCTAGGGCATATTCCCAACAATCTCTCACTTGCCCTTTAAAGCAGATATGATATATCACACAGTCTCATTCCTTCTATGTGATCCTCAAATACTTTGATTGCTAAAGATTTGGTAAAAAATAAGTAAGGTTCTTCTGCTAAGGCTATCTTACTCTCTATAGCGTCTCGCTATTAGGGTTAACACAGAACAAAAAGTTGATCCTCTGGAGTATATTTTCATATCGAGCATCCAAATTAATATATCTTTCATAAGTTAGATCTTTCTCCAGAATAGACAAGCATATAGTTCCTATTTCTCTAAAGATACTTAAGGATACACTTGACTATAACTCTATGTTCAGGTTCTGGATTAGATTAGTAATAACTTACTATTCTAACAGTATAATAAATATCATGCTATTGTGCTAACCAAATTCTTATTGATGATTGTCATCCTATATCATTCCCAATAATTAGTATATCATCAATATATATAAATCAGAAAAAATACTTTACTGTCCTGAATCTTTTATAGATTCAAGATTCGTCTATGTATTGATCAAATCGATAAATTCTAGACAAATGCCTAAATCTATAAATTAGACCTCTAAAATTTCTTAAACTTTACTTTCTTGGCCTTTTTCAGTGAATCCCTTTGGCTATATCTTTTAGATATATTTGTCAAGATTGCTATTCAGGAAAGCTATCTTGATGTCCATTTACTATATCTCATAATCAAGAGATATGATTATGGAAAAGAGTATATGAATAGACTTGATCATAACAACATTCATTCTATATATAATCCTTTTGCAACTAACTTGCCTTAAAAGTCTTTACTTTCCTATTTATTCCTCTTTTTCTCTTATAGACTAATTACACCTAAAAAGTTTTACCCCTCTAGGTAGATCTATAAGATCCCAGATTTTATTAGAGTTCATAGACTCTAATATAGATTCTATTGCCTTTTGCCAAAGATCTATATCAACATCATCTATTTTCTCTTAGTAGATAAAGTAATCAAATTCTAGGTTATAGGACTCTCTTATTTCCAAATATCTACCAGATTGTCTCACAATCCTCCCACTACAATGAGGGTCTGATATATGTTGATCTTCTAGTGATTTATCCTTCCTAAGTG
>JXTB01000039.1:1517162-1538495 GCA_002914805.1 Parasponia andersonii
TCTCATAATTAAAATATCTCCCACTTATTGGATTTTCAAATTTGAAATTATTTCATAATTTTCAAATCATTATTTTAATCTCATTAAAATAAAATGTAAATTTTCTATTTAAATTTAAATTGGCTAATGTAGATATTTACTAATTACAATCTTCACAAGATTTAAATTAGATATGTAGATAATTTAATCAAATTAAATCTTTACAAATTTCTATTAATTTGAATTTAAATTTTAAATTTCAAATCTCAAATTAATTATCACATAATTAATATTGATTATCTAAAAGATTTAATCATCTTAATCTGTTAGATTATTTCCAGATTTAAATTCAACATTTGAATTTCTAATCTTTAAAATTAATTATTAGATAACTAATATAGATAATCTTTTGAAAATTTTAATCTTATTAAAACTTCTAGATTATCTCTTGATTTAAATTCAACATTTGAATTTCAAATCATAAATTAATTATCAAATAATTAATATAATAATTTTATCCAATCACATAAATTTAAATTTAAATTTATCTCATAATATCTAATCATTTATTTTAATATCAATAAAATAAATAGAAAGTTTAAAACTTGTCAAATCTGAAATTATCTCATAATTTCTAATCATCCATTTTAATCTCATTAAAATTAACTACAAATTTTAAATTTAAAATCAAACAAATTTGGATAGATAAGATATTCTTTCTAATTTTAATTTGAAATCTTCGTAAGTTTCAAATTTAAATTATAAAAGATTTTACTATTTAAATCTCCTAGAATATCTCTAGATTTGAATTCAAATCATATTCAAATTCAAACTAATAACTAATTATCTCATAAATAGTTTAGTAAATATCTAACTAACTATTTTGAATTTGAAAATTTTAAACATTATCACATAATATTAAAAAATATATCTAATTAAAATTTTAAATGATTTCGAATTAACTCTTAATTTTGAAAATTTTATATTTTAATCGTATTAAAATATGTTTAAGATATATATCTTATGTATATCTATTTAATTTAAAATTTTAATTTTGGTAGTTAATTAATTCCCTATTTATTTAAATTGATTTCCTTAAATAGTGGGATCTCATCCATATTTAAATTTGAAATCAAATCTATTTAAATATGTAATCCTATCTATATTTAAATAGTCATTTATAAATTTCTTTAAATCAAGTGATCTTATCCTTGATTTAAATTTATTTAAATTGAGGATCTTATCCTTAATTTAAATCCTTCCATAAACTAAGGATCTCATCCTTAATTTAAATTCAAATATTTAAATTTAAAAATTAGAGAATATAGGATTTTCTGATAAAATCTTATCCTATCAGATTAGTTACCAAAATTTAAATTTCAAAAATTAGATAAGGTAACGAATTCAAATTTCCTAATTTATCTCTAATTCAAAATTTAAATAAGGAAATTTAAAATAGAAAATTATCTAAAATAGATAATTTGACGTCAACGACATCGGGATGCCGATCGGAACGCCACCGCATAGTTTGGAACAAGCATAAGGTCTGAATGGAAAACCGTAACGAGGACGATCCTCGGGATGTCATGTGGTCACGCTTGGGACAATCTCGAGCCCCGATGGGCTCGCATAATGCTACGCAGCCTCACTTGGGACAAGTACCAAGCGACAACAGGCTCACGTAGATTTCGACGACAAGCGTACGAGACGGCATGCATTCGGCTACGGAGGCGGGGCAAAGTGGCGCGGCTATGGGTATGAGACATTGTTGCATGCAGACGTGTAATCATACCCATGTATAGCATAAAGAACGGGTCCTCGAGGATGTCATGTGGTCATGTACAGAACTAATTCCACATACCAATGGATCACACACGACATTGACATAGCTACGGGTACAGGACGAAGCGACCATAGGAGCGGGATGAAGCTCGTGCGGCCACGGGAGCAGGCCGACACCCGTGCGGCTAGTGCACGGGGTGCCACCTGTGCGGCTAAAGCACATCTAATGTGCTTGGGAGTGGCCATGCGCACGACCATTATGGTCTTGCATAAGTGGTCATATGGGTCTTGCGTTAGTAAGACCCAATGTGTATATGGCTAGGGTATATGATACCCTAGCCGCCAAACCCACTTCTATCTTTTTATTTAAAAAAATTTAAATTAAATTCTTTAATTTGGGAAACAATTTTTCCTAGAAACTAAAACACAATTAAAGATCAAATCATTTTCTATGAACACTTTTATCAAGAACATAAAATAACATTCATAGAAAAATCAAAAACATGCTAGAATGAAAAATCAAAAACACATCACATGATCATAAACTCATAGTAACATTTAATTGATTATCATTCAAACTCATTAAATCAATCAATCATCATACATAGTAGAGTATACTCATAAACATGAACAAGACCAAACAAAATCAAAGAGATCATTATGGAAATCATAGATCATCAAACTTTAAGAGAATAAACATGAACAAGATATGCTAGATCATCGAAAACCTTTGCTCTTGATACCAATTGCTGGAAATTCCGAAAAATAAATTTTGAAAAATGATTTTACCGAAAATAATTTTCGTAGTTTTGTAAACAAATCAAGAATGCAGCGGAATAGGTATTTTAAACTTTTCTTGAAATTTTACAAAACAAAAATGTAGGATAGTTGATCTAATATAAATCAATTCATGGATCTTAGTTTAGATAAAACCTTGAAGCGCTTCACAACCATTGAGCCTTCCCATCTATTCTCTAGAGCCCAATAAATGATTCAGTGTGTGGGTACCTTCTCGATCTCCAATAAGAGATGAGCGAATGATTCGGAAGACGATCTTCCTTCTCCTTGAGTGCACGTCTACGACCATGGATATCTCTCCCTTAGCGGCCATAAACGAACACGTGACTTCTCCCGCGGCGGCCCGTTTCTCCCACACTCTCTTTTTCTCTCTGTCACACAAAAAAGCACAGTTACTGTGCATGAGTGGCGTGTAGAACCCTTAGAGAGACTTAGGAGAACTTTTCTTTTAAGTATTTAAAGATATGTAAACCCTAATGAGCTTATTGGGCTCAACTGACCATTCAATTAGTTGTTGGACTATGTGTGAGCTAGATAGGGGACCTTATGGATCCAAATAGTCTAAGCTCTAATGGGCCAACTACCCATAATCATAATTAACTCTTAGTTATGATTAGGCCTTATCCATTAATATTGGGGCACTCCACGATAGACCCAATATTGCACTCTTAGACTAAATGTCATATATTTTCTGTGAAGCTAATTAACACTTTGATTAACTTGATCTATTTAGCATATACTATACCTGCAAATATACCTCCGATGCAATGTCGTACTAGTAAGGTGAAATTACCACATTACTCCTCTAGAACATATTTACCTTTGAATTGCTATTTTTCATTTAATGGATAATAATTGACTACGGTGTTTGTAACTGCCCATACAAACACAGTCAACTTCACAAAGTGAATACCTGGCATTTGTTTTTTTATTATCCAAGTCCTTGAAAAAACTCAAAGTGACATTATATGCATGGTGTCCAATTCATGAAAGGCGTTCTCGTCAATTTACAAATCTTATCTTCCAAGATATCGGAGTTCGAACCATATAATCGGAACTAGTCTTTTTGTAAGTCAAAAAGATAAAACTCATGAAAGTAAGTCCGACAATCATTAGGATTAAGGTAATCTTGCAACAGTACTAGATTAGTGAAAGATAGAATATTGAGTTACGACACTTAACCTCAAATTATATTTTCACTTGGTCCAGTTCAATGCACTTATAACTTTCTTATAACGCATTAGTGTTTCTATTTAAAGTCAGACACTTCGATAATTAGAGACTTCATCTGTTGAAATAGACAACACTACATTCTATGGCAAAATAAAGTATTCCATCTTTATTTGTAAAATGTGAACTTTTAATTTAGACATAATGAAATAAATAATTTAATCTCCCACATATGAACACTTCACACAAACAATTATTTATTACTCATTATTAGTCATGGACACTTTTAGATGTTTACATAATAGAAAACTTAAATATCACATGTATATTATGGAGACATAATGTGGAATTTATCAATAACAAATAGATAACACTTAAATACAATAAATATTGTTTAAAATACCAAACAAAGAAACTGCTTTCTAGGGCATATTCCCAACAAATTGTGCATATGCATATTTTAAAAAAAAATTGAATTCTCACTAATTTAAGGTGATTTCTTATTAATTTAAGTAAATTATTTTTATTTCAAATAATTAAACACAAATGAGACTATATTATAGTATAATTATATGTCACATAGTCATCTACTATGTTAATTGTGCATAGGCATATTAAAAACAAATGTGATTTCTCACTAATTTAGGTAAATTAAATTTATTTTAAAGTAATTAATATAAGTGAGAATATATTATAGTGCAATTATATGTGACATAGTTATCTATTATGTTAATTGTGCATAAGAATATTAAAAAAATGTAATTTCTCACTAATTTAAGTAAATTATTTTTATGTAAATTAATTAAACAAAAGTGAGACTATATTATAGTGTAATTATATGTCACATAGTGTTCAACTATGTTAATTGTGCACAAACATATTAAAAAAAATGTGAATTCTCACTAATTTAAGTAAATTAATTTTTTTAAATAATTAATACAAGTGAAACTAAGTTATAGTAATTATATGTTACATACTCATCTACCATGTTAACTGTGTATAGGCATATAAAAAAATATGATTTCTCACTAATTTAAGTGAATTAATTTTACTTTAAAGCAATTAAATACAAGTGAGACTATGTTATAGTGTAATTATATGTCTCATGGTTACCCACAATGTTAATTGTGCATAGGTATATTAAAAAAAAGTGATTTCTTACTGATTGAAGTAAATTAATTTTATATCAAAATAATTTAATACAAGTGAGACTATACTATAATGTAATTAACCCATAGTCACCTAATATATGATTAAATTATTTTCATTTTTTTGTGATTAAATTAATCAAGACATCGTTAATTATGGCTTCTCAATAAATATTTTTAGTCATCTAGTATTAAATTATGGTCGCCAATGTTAATTATGGTTGCTCAATAAATATTTTTGGCTGCCATTATTAAATTAAGTTGTTCTAAAAGAAAATTTGGTCGCCCAGTGTTGTATTAATGCTATATTATAGTCGCTCTAAAAGACATTTTGGCTGCCAGTGTTAAGTTAAGATGTTCTAAAAAAAACTTTTGGCCACTAATGTTGTAGTGTAATTGTATGTCACATAGTCATCTAATATGTTAATTGTGCGTAGACATATTTTTAAAAAATGTGATTTCTTACTAATTTAAGTAAATTATTTTTTATTTCAATTAATTAAACAAAAGTGAAACTATGTTATAGTGTAATTATATATCACATAGTCTTCTACTATGTTAATTATGTATAGACATATTAAGAAAAATGTGATTTTTTACTAAAGTGACGTTATAGTATAATTGTATGTCACATAGTCATTTACTATATTAATTGTACATATGCATATTAAAAAAATATGATTATTTATCTAATTAATTTAAATAAATAATTTACTTAATTATTTATTTATTTCTCTGCGATATTATTTCATGTGCCAAAGCACCAGAAAATTGTCTTTTACTAGGCAAGTCCAATAAATGACTTAGCTGAGAGTACGCCCTAAGCACTAGTTTTTTTAATCATTTTTCAATCATTCAACTTTTAATTTTATCAATAACACCCAAAGTCAACCTTACAATAACTTTTGCTTGAACGGTTACGCTCGTTATAGGCCATGGGATATTTAAGAGCTTCAATGTTGAAATTATCTTACTATCTTGAAATATATTATAAAGAATACGTTAATATTTCATTAATATTATGAATTAAATGATGAAATACAAACCACAATAGCTTCAACATAAAAAAATAGATAACCTAATGAAATTTATTAAAATGTGCACATATAGTGTTCATTTCTTATTATATAATTGCTACAATATAAACAATATGAGAACAAATGGCTATGGATTTTATGTCATCCTAAAACAAAGGAAAGACATGATTGTATATGAGTCATTATTGATAGAATGACCAAAATAACTCATTTTCTATGAGTTCGAATTGCTTACACAGTGGATAATTTAGCAAAGTTACATATACAGGAAATTGTACGACTACATGGCATGCTCATTTCAATCATATCTAACAAGGATGCAGATTTCACCTCAATGTTTTGGAAAAGCTACAAGCATGTTTATGAACTCGGTTAAAGTTTAGTAAAACTACACATCCTTAAACCGATGGTCAAAGTGAGTGAATTATCCAAACCTTAGAAGATATATTAAGCGCTTATGTGATAGATTCTCTGGGTCATAGAATCAATATCTTCTATTGATCGAGTTTTCATACAATAACAGTTACCAAGAATCTATTAAAATGTCCCTATATGAGGCGCTATATGGTCGTAAGTGTCGATCACTAATTCATTGGTACGAGGCCAGTGAAAGAAGATATTTGGGTTCAGAATTGGTGGACCAAACGACTGAAGCTATTGAAAAGATTAAAAGCAGATTAAAGGTTTCGATTGATCTATAGAAGAAGTATGTTGATAAACAATGACGATCGTAGAAATTTGAAATTAGGGATATGGTGTTTCTGAAGGTAGCACTGATGCGAGGAGTCATGGGCTTTGGCAAAAAAGATAAATTAAGCCGTAGGTATATTGGGTATTTTGAAATAATTGAACGAGTCGGTGAGATAACATACTGACTAGCACTTCTCCCCAGCCTTATCAAGGATATATGATATGTTCTATATGTATGTACCGCAAAAGTATTTATTTGATTCCCCTCATGTGTTGAGCTATGAGCCTTTGGATATTGATCCAAAGTTATCCAATGAAGAGGTGCCAGTAAGAATTCTGGATAGGAAAGAGAAAGAACTCCGAAACAAGACGATTCCTCCTATGAAAGTTCTATGGCATATCATGTGATGGAGGAAGCCACATAGGAATTACAGGAAGAAATGTGGAAAAAATATCTGGATTTGTTTTAAGTTTCGAGGATGAAACTTATTATAGATTATATGGAATTGTAATCCCTTAATTTTGTGAACAACTGCATTGTATTTTAACATTCCCTCTCCCTCAACTTCTCCTATCCCTCCTACCAAACGGAGGATTGTATAGCTCTCCCTTCATCATTCACCCTTCATCCTGCACTCCTCTCTATTCCTCAAAAAAATTCCTCTACCAAACATAGTATTATACTTTCACTTTTATTCCTTTTACTTTTTTTTCTCCTTTTTTTTACTATCTTCGAGTTTTCTTTTTTCTATTTTCTTCGTTCTCTCCTCTTTTTTTCCCATTTTTGTTACCTACCTCATATTTATTTATTGTACTCAACCCACATTCTTTGCATAACACGTAAGTCTCGTAGCTCCAATTCATCTTTAGAAGAAAGACAAGGATATATCAACATCAACTAGGTATAGAAATATATGATTACGCAAATAACACTATTTTGTTAGTAAATTAAATTTACACTACTATATAAATTTTTTTAAAAGCAATGTTTATGTGTTTAGTAAACTAGAAATTATGTCTAATAGAATAATATTTTAGGAAATAAGTAAGATAGATTTGTAGAAACAACACATACTTTTTTCTCAAAATTCCACTTAAAATATTGGTTATGCAACAAACTTTAAATTCTCTTAGCCATATGGGGCTAATGGCAAAATATCGAATTTTAGACTTATTTTAAGTAAATATTTTTCAACTGCTCTAAGAAAATAACCAATATATCAGTGGAAATACCGATTTTAAAATATAATGTATATTGTATTTATGTGAATATACTGAATATAAAATATGTGTAACCAGTATGAAAACTAATATACTTAGTTTATAAACTAAAGTTTATATATAACGAGATGTACTAGATCTAAAACTACATATACTCGGGTATTTATTTACAAAAACAGAATAATGGATATCTACTAAAACAAAATATAAAAAGGACATATGCACTAATTTTTCTTTTTATTGTTTTTAAAAATTAAAAGTAGCACTCAAAATAAATCTCAAACACGCCTAACTGATTAATTTCCAAATTGTACCACCACATTGTGATTTGTTGGTGGATGTTCATTTTTTTTTACACTTTATTTTAATTAATGTCTATTTTTATAGCTAAATGACTAAGTATATGTATTTTTACACTCGATATATATATATACTTATATACTAATTATAATTTATGTAATGAGTATATAAATATTTATAATAAATATTTAATATTTTATACGTGATATATATAATTATATACTAATTATTTTGCTATAACATTTATAAAATACATATTTATTTAAAATGGTCTCAAAATTCTGTCTCCTTAACTCTAAAGAGAGAGGGAAAACACTATACTGTATACTTTTTTTGGAACCTAATATTTCTAGATATCTCTTTTTCTTTCTGTTAACTTGTATGTCCCTTTTGCTAATTTCTTTAATGATTGTTTGATTCTTTTTTTTTTAAAAGTGAGACTTAATTAATGATCTCTATTTATTACAAATTAAAGAAAAATACATAATCTATTACCCAATCATCACCCCATTTTATTAGGGATAATAGATTTTCACGCATATTCTAGATGTGACTCAAATCTAGGACCAAGATCCTAAGTAATAACTACTCTTACTACTTGAGCCAACTCACTTCGTTAATATTAACTCAATGACTGCTTTACCTTTTTTTTTTTAAAAAAAAGTGGAACTTAACTAATAACCTCTATTTATTACAAATTAAAGGAAAATATCTACTATTACCCAATCCCCACCCTATCCGATTAGAGATAATAGACTTTCATGTTTACTCCTAGTGTGACTTGAACTTAGAACCCTACCTAATTAGAGATAATAGGGATAATAAGCTTTCACGCTTACCTTTAATGTAACTAAAATCTAGGATCAAGATTATAGATAGTAGATGCTCTTACCACTTGAGTTAACCCACCTCGTCCTTTTACCCTTTACCCTTAAACAGAGCAATTAAATATACGATCTGCTCCGGTCTCTTCATTTTTCCCTCTATCTCGTTGACTCTCCTGCGTGACGTTGTTTCCTTCGCCACACCAGTTTTATTGGCTAATTGTTGCTGACAATGTCGTTTGAGCGAAGCGTAAGAGGTCAATATCCTCGCTGTTGGTGTTCATGAAAACTGGGTTTTCTGTGGGAATATTTTAATATTGTATGATCATTGATATTTGATATAGTGATTTTGACTGTCAATTGATCTAGGATTGCCAAGAAACAAGCAGATTTTAGTTATAGATACAACGATAAATATAGCTCCTCCTTGAATATATCCATTTTTTGTTTACCATTTTTTCCCCCTGTACATGCATATTTTTTTTTCTTTTTCTTTTCTTCTTCTAATTTTTTTTTTTTTTTTTTTTTTTTTTTTTTTTCCATCTAATGGAATCATATGGGTTTTGTTTTTATGAGATTGAATAATGATGAATTCTGAGACATACCAAAAGAAACTCATACTTGAAAAAAAAACTAATTATTGAATCAATATCATCAAATTACAGAATAAATGGTCACTCAAATTATATGCATCATTATAAAGTAAAAAACTAGTTTACCACCATCATTGATTTATTTTTTCTTTACAAAAAAGATCATATAAATATTTAATATACAACTAATTAGTATTTATTTTTAACTAAATTAAGTAAATAATTGATTTATATCACTAATTTAATACTATTATTGGCTTTCCTTTTTTTGAAAAAAAATTATAAATTTGGTAAATAACTCAAATACTACTAATTTATCATTTTCCCCATAAATCAAGTAAATAATTGATTTACCACTTATTTACCATGATTATTGATTTATTTTAGTTTACCAAAAAAACAAAAGATCATGTAGATATCTGATATGCAACTAATTTACCAATTTATTTTAAGTAAGTTAAGTAAATAATTGATTTATCACTAATTTACCCTTATTATTGACTTTATTTTCCTTTTTTAGAAAAAATCTGTAGATAATGTAAAAATAATTATATGCTTCTGATCCACTAAAAAAAACTATATACCACTAATTTGTTATTTGTTTTTAAGTAAATCAAATAAATAACTGATTACCACTTATTTACCAGTATTTTTTATTTTTTTAAAAGAAAATGATTTTATATAAATCATGCAAATAACTAATACATCTTTTATGTACCCATCTATATATATATATTGAGCCTATAGTAGATAAGTAATTTATTAGAAGTGTAACGATATACATCCTTAAATGAGTGCTTTTTTTTAAGTTATTGTAAATAATTTATATATCACTTTATAATAACGGTAAATAATAAATTTATCAAAAATATAATGATAAATATGTCATGATATATCAGTGGTAAGTAAGTGATTTTTTTAGTTCATTGTACTACTTTATATAATAATAAATAAATAATTTATTATTTTATAATAATGATAAATAAATAATTTACAGATATATAATAGTAAATATATCACTATATATCAGTGCTTTATTAGTTTTATTTGGTATATTAATTTTGTTCAAATAAAACCAGTTAATCTGGAAAAACAACCAATGCTTTATTAGTTAATTAGTCATTTGAAATCTTTTTACATGTAAATGAAAATTTGAGAGCAAAAAAACTGGTACGCATGTACACAAAGAAAAAAAAAATACATATTAAACTATATAAATTGAATTTAACACATTAAAATTAATATTTGGTGATCTACTGATGAGCTTGGTCATAATATGCCATAACAGGCCACCTGTATTGGTGTAGACCCTACCGAGGTTATGCGAGACTCGCTGTAGTCCTGTTTTGGTGTCAACTCACTTTTTTGTTGTATTCCGGTGCCTTCTCAAAAATTGGAATACAAAAATAGAATAATTGAAAAATGGATATTATTGTACGACTAAATTAAAAGGGTTATACCCACGAGGCCAAGACTTTATCGTTAGAGTAAGAGGTATAGGGTTCAAAACCCCACTATCCTCCCCCTTTGTAATATCAAAAAAAGAAAAAAATTAAAAAGGGTATATATTAAAACAGAAATCTCAAAATGGGGCATTGTACACATTCTGAAAAAGAGATCCTACGTTAGTTTTTGTTCGTAGACTTTGATATCTTTAAAAGAAACATGACAATATATTTGTGTATATGTTGGTCAATGCTAAAAAAAGAAAGCTAGCGACTAAGTTGGACGCGTCAGATCGTATGAGAATTTTTCTGATCGAAATGCGATCTCTTCCGAATGAGTTAAGTACGACTAGTATGAAAAGAAAATTAGATCAAACTTCATCAAACAGGTAATCTATAAAGAAAGGGAAACAAAGTTTCTGAATGAAGTTCGACCAATCGTTCTATTTAAGTTATTACTCAATTATATTATTACTCAAATTGTATTTTCTAATTACATACTTACTTGTTTTCACAATTGGAAAATATTGAGCTACCCTCACCTATATAAGGGAAGCTCAGCGTTGCTGTGAAGATCTTCTTTTTTCTGGAGGACACTCTGTAATTTAGCTCTTGGAATTCCAATCTTGATACTTAACAAAACTCTTGTAATTCTCTAGAAAATAGTAAAAAACAGTAGACGTAGGCTCATCTTTTATAGGGCTGAACCACTATAAAATTCTTGTCTCTTTACTTACTTTGATTTATCAACTTTTTTCACACATAAACCACATCTTGCAATTTCCTAAATTTATTGTTGACAAAACCACCGTCAACAATTGGCGCTAGAAAGAGGGCTATTCTAGCAAAAAGTTTGTTAATTTTGCTTCTTTAACAATAGCAAACACCAGAAACACCAGAACTAGCCAAAACTAACCCCAAAGCACTGCTGCTGCACAGGTAGATCCTGCTCAGCATCACCCAACCGTGACTGCACCAGAAAATATTGTCCAGAGACAGGATCGTATGTAGGAGGCACTGGTGAACCTTTAGCAAATTACTAATCAGATTAATGAATCTCTACGACAACATGCTGAGGGAAAGATAGTGACTCCATCACAGCACGAACGTCTCAAAGAACGTCCTACTCAACTACCTGAGAGAGGAATTCAGGGAACCGCGACTAGCATAAAGCCCAGTAGGAGCGTCATGGAGATCGCACCTCCAAGGGAAAAGGCAAGGTCGCAGACTTACATCTGGAATCTGGTACTGAAAGTTCGAGTATTGATTGCGATCGTGGACAACCTTCTTAGAGAGCAACCGTCAATTGTGATTGTCTAAACAACGAGCAAAAACGTCAATCGAGAAGCGTCTTTGAAAGAATTAGTAGGGAGTCTCGACAGAATCCTGCAGATCTGAGACAACATCTAGAACAGCAACGTAGTCATGAACGATCCACATCGCATCATAACAACCAAAGTTGATCTTGTCGTACTATTTCATTAGAATCCCCACAAGGGTCGCAGCAGACCCTGCCTGACAAACCTGCCTTATATCGTGATAACGACCAAAGGCCACCCCTACTGCTAGTAAGAAATAATATTCTCCCTCTAAACGTCGATGTTCATAATTTGAGGATCGCATTAGATGCACTAGCTGAGTGGGACGATGAGCTCAGCGATGGGTATCGTCAATCGCCATTCAGCGAGAAGATTCGAGCTACTGCCTTACCTATTAGATTTAAACTTTCTACCATAAATACTTTTGATGGGAAAACTGATCCACAAGATCATATGGATCACTCCAGTGACCTGGTGGAACTTCATCGTGTTGATGATCTCTCACGTTACAGATATTTTGCTGTAACTCTCATAGGAGTAGCAAAGAAGTGGTTCTGAGGACTCAAGTCTGGTTGAATCTCGTCCTAGCAACAACTTTAGACTGCATTCTTGAGGCAATTCTAGGCTACGAAGAAGTTTACTGTTCCACTTATCAGTCTATCTACTATTCGGTAAGGTCCGAAGAAAACTCTACGATCTTACCTTAACCGCTTTACCTCAGAGTTGGCAAAGGTCAACAACCTACCTGAAGGGGGAGTTTTAACTCTAATGATGGCTGGGGTGCGACTAGAGTCTAAACTCTGGGAAGAGTTACTTGAGCAAAAATGCAAAACCTTTGAAGACTTCTATCGAAGAGTTGGTCAACATCTGAGGGTGGAATCTTTACGCGAGAATCTTCATAAAACGAAGAAGGAAGGAGGAAAAGACGCTACTAAATATGCGACCACGACCAATAACAATAATGACAAGAAGTCAAACAAAAGAAGTAATGAACAATCGACTGAGAAGCAGCTCAAACAGAAAAAGCAAGAGATTCCAAGAGCTCTCATAAGATTCAACAATTATGCTAAACTAAATATACCTATAGATCATATCTATATGGTCACATACCAGCAAGAGCGATATCGTCAACCGGAACCGATAAAAAGGGATAGAGCAAGGCATGATCGCAACAAGTTCTACCGGTATCACAATGACATTGGACACGATACCAATAACTACTTTGCCTTAAAAGATAAAATCGAAAGATTAATTAAAGAAGGACGGCTGTAGCAATACACTAGAAAGAACAATGAAAGGCGAGAAAAAAACCAACAACGACCTCTAGAAATTCAACTCGAGGTGTGAACTATTTTTAGAGGATCACACGTTGGTGGAGATTCAAAGAAGGCGCAAGATAGGTACGCACGAGAAGCATGACAGTATCCATTGACCAATGTCATATATCTTGAGCAGCGACCACAAAACTTTCAATAGGTACTGGATATAGATATTACCTTCACGGAGCAGGATGCAATGGAGGTCCATTACCCGCATAATGATGCGTTGGTCATAAAGATCAATTATGGAAGCACACAACTATGGCGAGTATTGGTTGATAATGGAAGTGTCATCGACATCTTGTACTATAACGCCTTCAAGGAAATGGGGTTGAGTGAAAGCGACCTAAAGCCTGCTGTCACTCCACTTTATGGATTTACTGGTAACAACACAATGCCTAAGGACATGATTGAGTTAATGGTCAACGTTGGAACTTATCCTAAGGTTTCAACGGTAATAACCCAATTCTTAGTTGTAGATTGTCCCTCTACATTTAATACTATAATAGGAAGACCAACACTGAGGGAACTTCAAGTAGTTACTTCAATCTACCACCTCGCTATAAAGTTCCCGACTCAACATGGAGTAGGCGAAGTGCGAGGCAACCAAAATGATGCACGAACTTGTTATAATAATTCTTTAAAGCTCGTAGCAAAAGATGTGGCACCTCGCACAATGATGGTCCAGCTACAAGGTGAAGCGTCAAATAAAGCGTCGGGTGAAGCATCAGGCGAAATGTCAATCGAAGACCTCGACCCTCGAGAAGTCGATGAAGAGGTCAAGACTGGACCTATAAAAGACTTAGAAGATTTTTCGATTGATTGTTCTTCGAAGGTTCTAAAAATCGGAGCGAAGCTTCAAGAACCCATGCGAGCTTCATTGGTTTCTTTTCTGAAATCAAACTTAGATATCTTCGCATGGCAATATTCGGATATAGTGGGGATTGATCCGAATATCATGTGTCATCGCCTTAATATAGATACAACAAAGAAGCCTGTACGGCAAAAAAGAAAAGCCATGAATCCAAAACGCTACGTTGCATTGAAAAAAGAGGTAGAGAAATTGCTTGAAATTGGATTCATCAGGGAATCTTTCTGTGCAAATTGGCTTGCAAACCAAGTTTTAGTGAAGAAACCCAATGGGAAGTGGAGAGCTTGTATCGATTTCACCGACCTTAACAAAGCATGCCCGAAGGACAGTTTTTCCCTTCCAAGAATCGACCAGCTTATAGATGTGACGTCGGGGCATGAACTCTTAAGCTTTATGTACGTATATTATGGATACAATCAAATCCCTATGTACGAGTTAGATGAAGAGCATACCTTGTTCATCACCGATCGAGGATTATACTGTTACAAGAAGATACCCTTTGGACTTATCAATATAGGAGCGACTTATCAACATCTTGTTAATATGATTTTTGCAAAACAAATTGGCAAGACAATGGAAGTATATGTTGATGACATGTTAGTAAAGTCGAAGAAAGCTGAAGATCACGTCAAGCATCTTGATGAAATGTTCAAATTCTTCGAAAATTTCAAATGAAGCTGAACCCCCAGAAGTTCGCATTTGGAGTAGGATCTGAAAAATTCCTGGGGTTCATAGTCAATCAGCGACTCAAGGCTAACCCTCAGAAGATACAAGCACTAATTGATATGCAATCCTCTCATAATCCTAAAGATGTGCAAAGTCTGGTAGGAAGAGTAGCTGCATTGAGCCGATTTGTATCCAGGTCAACTGATAAATGCCAACCATTCTTTAAAGTATTGAAGGGTTCGAAGAGGTTCGAGTGGATGGAAGAATGCGAGCAGTTGTTTCAAGAATTAAAAATACACTTAGGTTCTCCTCCACTCTTATCGAAGCCAACCCGAGGGAAGAGTTATACTTGTATCTCGCTATTTCCAAATATGCGATAAGTGCTACGTTAATTCGAGAAGAAGAAAAAAATACAGTGACTGGTATATTACATAAGTAAAAGATTGCTTGATGCCGAAACGAGATATCTAGAGATGGAGAAGTTGGCATTAGCATTCATCGTCGCATCCAGGAAGCTTCGACCTTATTTTCATGCACACTCCATCAAAGTTTCACAAATTTTCCATTAAAGCAGGTTCTGCAAAAACCTGAGGCTTCAGGACGACTACTTAAGTGGGCCGTTAAGTTGAGTCAATTTGACATCAGTTTTCAACCTCGCACTGTGATTAAAGGACAAGTTCTCGCAGATTTTATTGCAGAGTTCACGTATGATGTCAATTTTTTCATAGAAGTGATCGAAAAACCTACTATAGATTTATTAAGATTGTGGAAATTTTACTTCGATGGATTGTCAAACAAGAATGAAGCTAGTGCAGGCTTAGTACTAATCAATCCTGAAGGGCATAATATTCATTGTGTACTTCGCTTCAAATTTCCAACATCAAATAATGAGGCAGAATATGAAACATTGATAGCTAGGCTAAAGCTTGCACAAGAAATGAAGACCAAGATGATTGAGGTATACAATGATTCTCAGCTGGTCGTTTGTAAAGTGATCGACGATTATCAAGCAAGAGAAAAAAGAATGATGGCCTACTTACAGGAGGTACAACGACTGTTCTCAATATTTACTGCTTATAGCATTCAACTTCTTCCTTGCATTAAGAATACTCGGGCAAACGCTCTAGCTAAGCTCGCTCAACAAAAGATGCCGAATTATTAAAGGTGGTTCCTGTTGAATTTCTTGTGAAACCAAGTATCGAAGTAGAACCCTAGTTAACTAACTGATTCAAATTAATGAAGTCTTTTCCCAAGTGCAGAAGTGACAAAGTAATAAATTACTCGGTGAAACCGAGGTTAATCCACAAGAAGATTAGTGAATAATACAAGACCATAACACATATATTGCAAGAATTAAAATGATAGGAAAAATTATGTTATAGGATGATTGTGACAATATGAAACAAAGTGACTGAAATATAACGATAAGAAGTTGCAGAATTAAACAATTGCTAAGATTAGGGGATCCGCTCTTAGGTATATTAAATAAGTATAACCTAAGCTCTTTTTTTACTCAATTGGAATTCACACACAACGGAGATTCCAATCGGAAGATTTATCATTAAAAGTCTATTATTAGTTATCTATGTGATTAGATTAGTTTTCTTAATTACATTTTTTTGATAACGCCAATACTTGCAAATATGGTCAAGCATTTATAGTGCCACCTTCTGTCCACAACAAATCAAAATTCCTTCCTAGCACAACCGGTATAAAAAGAATTAAGCATTTTTTGTGCCAATGGTTGACTACAATGAATCAAGACTCACCACTTAACAAGTACTACGATTGATTAAGAAAATTAAGTAGCACATGTATATAAAAGATATAAACAATGAAGTCCACCTAGAGTTTGGATTATACCTATCTTTCTCCCAAGAGGTTAACCCTTTCATCTTAGCAATATGTAAGATTAAGTAGACATGATGAAGAAGAATAACAAGTATGAACACAATATGAACATCACAATTAAACACAAAACTTTTACTATTTTGAAGGCAAAGCAAGATTAAAAAAACATGAATAACAAGATGAGAATAAAAGAGAGTGATCTTGTTTACAAAACCAAGATGCCTCCTAAGCCTAGCTTAAGCATCTATTTATAGGAAAATTTAGAGATACAAAGTCAAAATTTGTAAACTAAAGAAAAGAGCAAGTTGGAAACTTATTTTGGTAGATTCAGTCTCTCACAAAGATGTATTTGAAACTTTGTCAATTTGGACAAGAAATGTCTTGGAAAAGTAAACTTGAAGTCTTGTCTCTTAGGAGTCGTATGCCACCAAAATTGCATCCATTGGAGATGTATTTCTTGACTTATAGCAAAATTGGTAAAGATAGGTTCTGCTGAGTCAAAATCGGTTGCTGATCTTATCATATGAAAAGATCCGATATTTTTATCTAGATTTCGGCTTCTTTTAAATTTTCTCAAAGAACAAATCATCTAGATAATTTTGTGTATGTGTCCATAGTATCAAGAATCACTCCATTTGAGATTGTAATGAGGTCAAAATGGGCGAAACAATAAAGGATATCGGGTTGAAAGTGAGTGCAGTCCAATTTATAATTTTGTCCATTTGAGACCCATTTTGAAATAATCTGGGCATATCTTATGAATTGGACTTAGTAAATAATTAAGTCCAAAATCCATAAATTCAAGAATTTGATCAAAATCCCATGTAGTTTAGAATCTGTGCCTATTTTATGAAACCTGGGCAGAAATGAATATTTAGCACAAATTAGAGGTAATTCTTGTTTTTATGCCTATGTCTCCAAAAGTACTTTAGAATTTAATGAAACTCTGAGTGTATAATGATGATCTAATCTCATAATAAATGTACACAATTAGATGTTCATCATACCCCCTAACCAACTTATTACTAATCCCTAGTAATTAAAGCATTATCACTTAACAAAATTTCCTTACAAAGCAATCACCCTTTTTTTTTCTTTGATTTATCCAAATAAACAAACTCTCAATATTCATTGAATCAAATATTCTTTAGTTAAAATATTAATAAACCTTCCTTTTTGTACTCATGTAACAACATATAATCATGAGGCTTGATTGAAAAATGTAATATAAGTTTTAATATTTCACCGAAGGTAGCTTTTTTGAGTATGGGGCAATTTTTGTTTTTTTTTTTAATTTTATTTTTGTTTTTTTTAAACACAATACTATGAACTATACATCCTTAACCCATGTAGCGAGCTTTAGGCTAATGACTCCCAGACCAGTTGGCCTTAAGGCATTAGGTGTTGAGACACCTCTACGAGCTTAATAACTCAGGTTGCAGATGCTTTTATTAAATAAGGCAATCATAGATAGTGCAATGTCTAGTTTCCTTAATCTTTCTCCTTTACTCTTGTAACGAGTTTTAGGCCAATAACTCCCAAGCCAGTTGGCCTTAGGGTACTAGGAGTTAAGACACCCATTCGGGCTTAGTTGCTCGAGTCAAGGAGGCTACAAAACTAAACTTTTCTATGATATTTTTATAATAATATGTGATTTTTTTCATTTTTTTATATTATTATTATTAATTTTTTTATTTTACCCCTGCCCTTAGTTGCTATCTTTGATAAAATATAAGAACTTGAGTATCATAGCAGTTCAATTTGTAACCCACAATTAGATATCAAAGTGTGTGTATATGTCTGCAGAGGATGGTTTATGAATACTTGCTAAATAAGTATATGAACATAATCTAAGAGTTTGTAAATTTGAATAATTAAAAAAAATGCATGATGAAACAATATTAGGAAATTTAAAAATCAAGTCTAAATGTTATATATTCACTATGATGCATCTCAAGAGTAAACTTACTCCTTACTCTGTCATCAATGACGTAGTCGCTATGTCCAATGGTTTTAATAACAGCAAAAAGCTTTCTTTTTTCTTTTTTTTCTTTTTCGATTTTTTTTGGGTGTTAACTATCCCTTCCCCTCAACTAGAATCAAATATTGTCCTAAATGTCTTGAGTTAAATAAGAAAAGTATAGAAAACATTACATGTGACAGGAACTACTAAAAAGAAAAACCTGAAAGATACATTAAGAAAATAAAATGTTTTACAGACTAAGAAACAGATCCAATCTGGCTATTTTCCAACGTTCTTTGTTTGACCAGTCTAACTGAGTTATGGCTGGATCAACTTCTGGAATATAGATTTGCAATTGATCAATCAACTGCTCAGGAGTTATAGCAGAGATGAAGATTCGTCTTGAAGAGTTAGAAATAAACTTCTGTTCTACAACATGATTTAGAAAGGATAACAAGCCATTAAAGAAACCATTAACATTTAACAGGATGATGAGTTTTTGGTGGATTTTCAGCTGAGCCCAAGAAGTAATTTGAAAATTTTCTTCTAATGTTCCAATGCCCCCTGGTAAGGCAATAAAAGCATCAGAATGGTCAAGCATCTTTTGTATTCGTTCATGCATTGTTGACACTTTCAATTCTTCCCCAACCATTTTTCCGGTGATGTTTCCTTTAGTCAAAACTTTTGGGATGATTCCCAAAACTTGACTTCCTCCAATGAATGCAGTTGTTGACACACTCCCCATTAACCTAAGACTACCTCTCCCATAAACTAAATGGATTTTTCTTTCAGCTAACACCTTAGCAAGGTGATTTGCTACCTCTAGGAACTCTTTATCTTTCCCCGGACTGGATCCACAAAATACACAAATGTTTTTAATTTTACGAGATAAGGTTCCGGCCATTTTAACACTCCTCTTAAACTTATGAATGAGTTTGAGTTGAATGAAAATGGAGAAAAGAAGTGATGTATTTATAGAGATAGGAAAAGTAATGCAATGATAGCATCTACAGGGGTAAGTCAGCTATTGTCAAAAAAAATTGAAAGTTTTAACAAAATGACAAAGAGAAAAGCATGCATATGTACAGGCAGTTGTGATTGTGGCTCACATCTTCCTCTAGTTTTACATCCAGTAACAGCTTAAACGCTGTCTATGGGTCGAGGATTGGCTTTCCATCCAATTTTCTTATAAATTAACAAACAGAGTCTTTTAAAGTCAGATTTTCAAGACTATATCGCTCATAATCTTTTTGAAATTGGGGCCACAATTTGTGAATTGCAATATGTACATCTCCACTAGGATGCGTCTCAAGGGTTGATAGGAGATCATCCAATGACCTCCTACTCATGCCATCCTTAATAAAGTTTATTTTATCTTCACGATTTGTGGATACCATTCCTAAAGAGCAACATTTTGTATTACAAGTCTATCGTGCACATTTATGACAAACTTTCATTCTTTTAGCACGATGCTTTTTTGCAAATGAGCTTTTACCATGACTAGACATGTATGAAATAAATGAATTTAAAAACTCACCTGATAATCGTACCTTTGCTTCAATAATCCAACGGACATCTTCAGGAATGCCCATATGCAATAGTAACCTTAATCTTTCACACCTAGCAAGGTAAACTTTTAACAGAGCATTTTGAGAAAGAGAAGGAAAGTATTTTTGCAATTTTGAGAGAGTGACATCCATCTTGAAGAAAGAAATTGAAAGGAAAAGAAAAAAGAAAAAAGTAAAAAGATGTTGTGTTGTTAATCCTGATGAGAGATTGGAACTTTATGCACAATTTTTTTTTATTTTTTTATTTTCATTTTTTTTTCTTCAATTATTGTGAGAAACTGAAGAAACTGACTTAAAGGTCACGGAGTACCGTTATCCACCACTTAACTGGGAAAGTAATGAAAGAAGCAAACAAACACACTAAAAGTAACCTACAAGATCAAACAAAGTTAAAAATAGAGAATTGAAGATTTACAACAAATTATGATCACTGATGACACAGATCACTGAGGTAAAGGACTTCCTCTTGAAGAATTTGATTGTCAAGAAATGGTTTGAGTCTTGTCCATTCACCTTAAAAACATTACCATTTTTGGGATTTTCAATGTCAACAGCACCATAAGAATATACATGTCTTACAATGAAAGGCCCACTCCACCTTGATCTCAATTTTCTAGGAAATATGTGAAGTCGAGAATTATAAAGCAAGACCTTTTGACTAACAACAAATGTTTTTCTTGAAATTGTTGTCATAAAAAGTTTTGGTTCTAGCCTTATGAATTTTCGAATTCTCATATGCATCATTTCTCAATTCTTCAAGCTCATTTATTTGCAATTTTCGCAACTTAC
>JXTB01000039.1:1539781-1550486 GCA_002914805.1 Parasponia andersonii
TGGTTTTCTCTTGATCTTCAAGTGCTATTTCAATTTGATTGTACCCTGAATACCCATCTAGGAAACAATAAAATTCATGTCCTGCAACTCTTTTAAGGATTTGATCCATAAAAGTTAAAGGAAAATGATCTTTTCTAGTCATTGAATTGAGTTTCCTATAGTCAATACACACATGCCAACCATTAACAGTCCTTGTTGGAATTAATTCATTATTTTCATTTTTGACCACCGTAACTCCGGATTTCTTAGGTACAACTTGGGTAGGACTTCACATTTACTGTCAGAAATAGGATAAATAACTCCATTATATATGAGCTTAATGACTTCATTTCTCACTACTTCTTTCATATTATGATTAAGCCTTCTTTACATTTCTCTTGTGGGTTTGCTATTTTCCAATAGGTAAATCTTGTGTGTGCAAATCAAAGGAATTATTCCCTTTATGTCAGCTATGGTCCATCCTAAAGCAGATTTATGCATTTTCAAAATTTGTAACAACTTACCTTCTTGGTATTCATCGAGTTTGGAAGAGATTATTACTAGAAAAGTCTCATCTTCCCCTAAAAAGGAGTATTTGAGATCAGATGACAATAGTTTCAACTCAAGCTTGGGTGATGCGATGCTTGAAGGTATTGTTATACTGGAATGTGGTGGTAATTCCTCAAATCTTGGCCTCCATCCTTTGTTTTCCACTCTTTGAGGATAATCAAGTAAATAACATATATTAGAGATATCATGATCCAAATGCATACTTGATTCAAATGAATTAACTAAACAAACTTCCAATGGATCTAAATTACTCCCCATTTGAACACAATTTCTTAAGATGGTTTCAATCATGTTAACCTCCTCATTTTCATCTTCTTCATGTGATTGCTTACACAAATTGAAAATATTAAGTTCAAGTGTCATGTTCCCAAATGAAAGCTTCATCACTCTATTCTTACAATTAATCAAAGCATTAGAAGTTGCTAGAAATGGTCATCCTAAAATAATAGGAATTGGATTACTCACCTTAACAGGTTGTGTATCCAAGACAATAAAATCCACAGGATATATGAATTTATCAACTTGAACTAACACATCTTCCACTATTCCTCTTGGGACTTTATCTAATCTATCAGTAAGCAAAAGAGTGACAAAAGTTGATTTTAACTCACCTAGATTGAGTTTTTGATAAACTGAATATGGAAGTAAATTCACACTAGCTCCAAGATCAAGTAATGCTTGTTCAATTTTTTGTTCACCAATAACACATGAAATTGTAGGACAACCAGAGTCTTTATATTTCAAACTATTATTATTTTGAAGTATTGAACTTACTTGTTTGGCTAGAAAAGCTCTCTTTTTCACGTTCAATTTTCTTTTCACAATACACAAGTCCATCAAGAATTTAGCGTAAGATGGTACATGTTTAATAGCATCCAATAAAGGGATATTGATTGTTACATGTTTGAAGATTTCAAAACTTTCAGGATTGTGATTCACTTTCCTTGAATTATTCAAAGCATGAGGAAATGGGAGAGTATAAGAGGATTCAATCTTTTCTTCAGAGGGTATAGGTTTAACCTCTTCCTTACCTTTGGAGTTTGATTCATCATCTTTCTCACAAGGTTCAAGAATAGATTTTTCAACAATCTTACCACTACGAAGAGTCATGATTGATTTTACTTGATCCATGAGTTGGCTTCCAGAGGATCCTGCATGTAAATTGAATTGTCCCTTGGGGTTTTGCTGTGGCTGATAGGAAAAATTACCTTTCTCTTGAATTTGGAGAGCAGATGCAAATTTTGCAAGAGTATCTTTTAAATCTGCCATAGTTTGGCCATTTTGAGTATTGATAGACTCTTGCTTTTCAATGAATGAATGCAATATTTCTTTAAAATTTTTCCTAGAAGGAGGTATGTAAGGTGCATAACCTTGAGGATTTTGAAAATTTTGTTGTACATGAAATGATGGTTGTGAAGATTGTGTATGATTATCATTCCTCCAACTAAAATTTGGGTGATTTCTCTAACCGGGATTATTTGTTTGAGAATATGGATTAGGATTTGGTCTTTTGAATGTGTTTAAGGCATTAGCTTGCTCATAAAGACATTCGTTAAAAGAAGGCAAAGCTGGACAGTCATTAGTTGAGTGATCATTAGTTTCACAAATATGACACATAATTTTTTGCACAGATTTCACTTGACCACTCTTTTCCATTTCAAGTGCCTCGACTTTTCTAGCTAAGGATGCAAGTTTGGCTTAGGACTCCTGATCTTCCCTAAGGTTATACATGCCTCCACTAGATACAGAGGGTTGAGTTTTGGTAGGTGCCTCACAAGTTCCTACAGTGTCCCAGTTTTGTGCATTTTTAGCTAGTGAGTCTAAGTATTCAATTGCCTCATTGGGATCTTTATCTTCAAAAGTACCATTACATATCATTTCAATCATTTGTGTATCTCTAAGTGTTAATCCCTCATAAAAATGTGACACTAACCTCCACGTTTCAAAACCATGGTGAGGACAAGTATTAAGTAATTCCTTATACCTATCCCAACACTGGTAAAATGTTTCTCCTTGTTTTTGAGTGAAAGTGGTGATTTGTCTTTTGAAAGAATTTGTTCAGTGAGGAGAAAAAAACTTTTTTAAAAACTGTTGTTGCATTTCATTCCAAGAACCAATGGAACCCGACCTAAGATTTTGTAGCCATGTTTTAGCTTTATCTTTTAATTAAAAGGGAAAAAGCTTAACTCTAATGGTGTTCATACTACAATTTTGGTCATTATAAGTATTACACACCTCTTCAAATTCCCTTAAATACAAATATGGATTTTCTGAATCTAAGCCATGAAAAGTTGGTAAAAGTTGAATGATACCGGGCTTGAAATTGAAATGAGATGCATCAGGAGGAAGAACTAAACATGAGGGTGCACCTATTCTTGTGGGATTCATGTGGTTTCTTAGTGTCCTAGGTCTATCCTGTTTATTATGTACAGAATGATTATCTTCTTGGTCAGTTTGATCTTCGGCCATGTTTCAAGAGAAAATAAAGGCTTCCTAATAAGTCTACCACTTGATGAGTGACCAAACTTTCATACAAATGAAGAAAGAAAAAAAAAACAAGAAAGGATATTTTTGTTTTATCACTAAGAAAGAAAATGAAGAAGGAAAGAGATGAGATGAAAACTAAAAGAAAAAGTAATGAAATTATGGTTTGTAGAATAAACTTTACCTCCCCAGAAACGGCGCCAAAAACTTGACTGATTCAAATTAATGAATTCTTTTCCTAAGTGCAGGAGTGTCAAAGTAATAAATTACTCGGTGAGACTGAGGTCAATCCACACAAAGATTAATGAATAATATAAGACCATAACACATATATTGCAATAATTAAAATGATAGGAAAAAGTATGTTATAGGATGATTGTGACAATATGAAACAAAGTGAGTGAAATATAACGATATGAAGTTACAGAATTAAACAATTGCTAAGATTAGGGGATCCACTCTTAGGTATATTAAATAAGTATAACCTAAGCTCTTTTATTACTCAATTGGAATCTACACACAATGAGGTTCCAATTGGAAGATTAACCATTAAAAGTCCATTATTAGTTATCTATGTGATTAGATTAGTTTTCTTAATTACCTTTTTTTGATAACGCCAACACTTGCAAATGTGGTCAAGTATTCATGGTGCCACCTTATGTCTACAATAAATCAAAATTCCTTCCTAGCATAACCAGTACAAAAGGAATTAAGCATTTGTTATGCCAATGGTTGACTACAATGAATCAAGACTCACCACTTAACAAGGATGGTACTACGATTGATTAAGAAAATTAAGTAGCACATGTATAACAGTGATTAAAAAATATAAACAATGAAGTCTACCTAGAGTTTGGATTATACCTATCTTTCCCCTAAGAAGTTCACCTTTTCATCTTAGCACCATGCAAGATTAAGTAAACATGATGAAGAAGAATAACAAGAATGAACACAATATGAACATCACAATTAAATACAAAACTCTTACTATTTTGAAGGCAAAGCAAGATTAAAAAAATATGAATAACAAGAGAAGAATAAAAGAGAGTGATCTTGTTTACAAAATCAAGATGTCTGCTAAGCCTAGCTTAAGTATCTATTTATAGGAAAATTTAGAGATACAAAGTCAAAATTTGTAAACTAAAGATAAGAGCAAGTTGGCAACTTGTTTTGGCAGATTCAGTCTTTTCCAAAGATATATCTGAAACATCATGTATTTGGACGAGAAATGCTTGATCAAAAAGAAAACTTGAAGCCTTATCTCTTAGTAGTCGTATGCCACTAAAATTGCATCTATTGGAGATGTATTTCTTGACTTATAGCAAAATTGGTGAAGATAGGTTCTACTGAGTCAAAATCGGTTGTTGATCTTATCATATGGAAAGATCCGATATTTTTACCCAGATTTTCGGCTTCTTTGGAATTTTCTTAAAGAACAAATCATCTATTTAATTTTGTGTATGTGTCCATAGCATTAAGAATCACTCCATTTGAAATTTTAATGAGGTCAGAATGGGCCAAATAATAAAGGGTGTTGGGCTGAACGTGAGTGCAGTCTAATTTATAAGTTTGTCCATTTGAGACCTATTTCGAATTAATCTAGGCAGATCTTGTGAATTAGACTTAGTGAATAATTGAGTCTAGAATTTATGAGTTCAAGAATTGGATCAAAATCCCATGTAGTTTAGAATCTGTGCCTATTTTATGAAACCTGCGCAGAAACGAATATTTAGCATAAATTAGAGGTAATTCTTATTTTTATGTCTATATCTCCAAAAGTGCTTTAAATTAGGGAATTAAATGAAATTCTGAGTGTATAATGATGATCTAATCTCATAATAAATGTACATAACTAGATTTTCATCAATAACGATGCCGGTTAACAAAAAACCATCGTGGATGGATCCTATAATGAAGTATCTACAAAATAGCGATCTGCCTGAAAGTAAAAATGATACAAAGTGACTTCGAATAAAGGCAACTCGCTATAGTATCTATGATGGGAAGCTTTATCAAAGAAGTTTTAGCTCGCTGCTATTATTATGTGTTGATGAAGAAAAAACACACTACATTATGAGGGAAATTCACAAAGGAATATGAGGAAACTATTCAGGGGGGCAAGCACGTGCGAACGAGGTACTTAGACAAGGGTATTTTTGGCCAACTATGAAGAAGGATACAATGAAATTTGCTAGGAGGTGTGACAAATGTCAACGATTTGCGACTATTCCTAGAATGCGACATATTCCTCTGACTTCAATAACTAGTCCATGGCCATTTGTAGTATGGGGAATTGATATTATTGGAATACTTCTATTAGCGTGAGGTGGATTGAAGTATGTAGTGGTCGCAGTCGATTATTTCACCAAGTGAACAGAAGCTGAAGCCTTGAGTACCATTTCCGCAAAGAAGATGATAGATTTTGCTTATAAATCTATAATCTGCCGTTATGGTATACCACATACTATAATATTTGATATTGAGAAATAATTTGATTGCGATGAGTTCCGTAACTTCTGCGACAACTTAGGCATCAAGAAGAACTTCTCCGCTGTTGTTCATCCACAAGCCAATGGACAGGTCGAAACTATAAATAAAATACTTAAATAGAACCTAAAAACAAAGCTGGAAGAGCACAAAGGAGCTTGACCAGAAGTACTTCCTTAAGTATTATGGGCTTATCGCACCACTTAACTAACCACTACTAGAGAGATTCCATTCTCTTTAGCTTATGGATACAAAGCAATGGTGCCAGTAAAAATTGGTGTGAGCTCTCTACGACGATCTGCTTATGAGCAAGAACAGAATAATGTACTAATAAGGATTGAGCTCGATATCTTAGAAGAAAGGTGCAAGCAGTCTCAACCTCAGATCGTATCATATTAACAGCGCACTGCTCGATATTATAATTCTAAAGTTAGAAGTAGGGAATTTGAAGTTGGTGATCTTGTTCTTCGACAAGTTCTACCTAATAATGAAGAGCATGGTGCTGGTGTATTTGGACCTTCTTGGGAAGTACCGTATATAATTAACGCCGTCATTTGACCTGGGACCTACAAGCTAGCTAGCACTAGTGGACAAAAGATCGAGCATGCTTGAAATATAGAACAACTTCGTCGTTATTATCAGTAAAGCTTTATGTGTATCTTCATGTATCTTTAACGACCTGGGGGGTATCTTGTTATTCATCATTCATCAATAAAGATGTCTTTTCTTTAGTTATTCAATTTTATTTGGTTCATCTTTTATAGTTTTATGGTAATCTTCGAACAATGGGATCAGAATGTTATCTTCTACTCAGTTTCTAAGGGACTATGCAAATGTTCATTTAGAGGGGTGGAATTTTAGATGGCCGAATTTCTAAAATTTCTTAAAATCTTAGGATTCTCTCTTCGCTTCATGCCATAGCATGTCGTATTATTCAATTTCCCTCCTCGAACAACAAAGTAACTAAACAAAAAGTTTATTATTCGATGTGATATATTGCTATATTTTATTTTTCTGTGGAACTTTTGAAAAATAGTATTGAGTTCGCATCACTCATACTTGCTATTTTCTTAAGCAACCTAACCTATCCTAACACTTAAAACTTGTTTTAAGTTAGTTGTATTCAAATCGCAATAGCGTACCGATCAGTCACCTGGTGATTGACTACTTGGTTAAATTATGCATCTTTATATTATAATGCAATGTGTTTTAATTGTTTTACACGGATAAACAAAAAATATATAATGATTATGTTGATGTGCTCGCTCCACTATTTTTAGTTTTTGTTACAGCTTTGGTTTCCTTCCAGCTCTAGACAAGCTCAACCACATCTTCACCAAGGATCAAAAAGTCGAAATCCGGATGCTCGTAGAAAATATTATATATTATGGTCGACGAGGTGATGTCATTGGCCTTTTCGTCAAGTTCCTTGCCTTTAGTGGCCCTGAACTCCTCTATAGCCTTGCGAGCCGTCTCTACTGTCGCTGCCTTCAGAACATCTGGATGCTCAGAGATGGTTTTCTCAAGTTCTTTAATTTTTTTCCTCAAGCTTCTACTTTTCGAGCTTTTCCTTGATCAGATCCTCGTGCAGATGCTACTTTTCTAACTCGAAGGAATTTCTCTCTTCCTCATGAATCTTTTCCAAGTCTTCGAATGCTTGGGTCATTTCTTTGACCTTTTCACACTTCTTCATGCATTTAAAGACCAGGTCATACATCAAAACAGTAGCTGCAGCGGTCTAAAAATATAACACACATCAATACAAGAAAAGTGCGTCGAAGAGTGAAGACAGAAGATGCTTACGTCTGCTAACATCTTCATTATAGCACTGAAAGCGACCTTAGCTGGTCGTCGCTTCATCCTCTCCCAACCATCCTCAGTAGTGAAACAGTCAATGAAGGCCGCGCTCAAGCCAGCTTTTTCTGGCAGTTGGCAAACGAGTGTGAAAAGCTCCTCGTCCTTGTCAGATTGGCTCAGTCCCTCGGAAGAAGTGGCTCTCTCCTTGGATAGCTCAGGCTGGCTCACAATTTCAATAGGCTGAGGAGGAGGCGAGCTTATAGAGACATCCTTGAAGGCGACTTTTTGCTTCTTTAAGGTGTCGACCTTCTATTTCTTTTTCGTCAAGGAGGGAGGTGTGCTATCTGGTGTCTTGGACTTTGCCATGGACCCCAGTGTTGAAGGTAGTGCTCGCAGTCCGCTGCCAATTGCTATTTCTGTACAAATATGATTAGTTAGCATGCAAGGTATGTACTATGACAAAGAATAATAGAAAAATTACCTTCTTGCTGCTGAAGAATTGGTGGCGATGGAGCTTCTGGAGATGATGGTTCTAGGACAGTAGGAGTGGCAGGTGCTTTTCGTTTCTTGGGTTTAGAAGAAGAGGCACCCACTTCCTTTTGTTTCCTCTACTTCTTCTTCGAGCTTGAGGGTTTAGTCGGATGGTTGCCAGAATTTGGAAGAGCGGCTCCCTTTGGGAATAATCCACAAGCAACTAAGTTTTTGGTTTTCCCAAGCTTGTTCCAATCAAATTCTTCAATTAGAAGATTGTTTGCCCTTGTGAGCTACTCTTTGGAGAGTCTTGGACGCTCCCTATTATCTGCGATGACATACATATGCGATTAGATTAATATATTTATATAAATAAAGTAATAAGTTGAAAGTTACCCACAAGGATTTTGAAAGAAGCCATTATCCGCATAGTCAAAGTGAAAAAATAGATTTTTCTATTTTTCCATATTGTTATGGACTCTGTGGATGGTTTTATTGCTTGATTCGACCACTTGTTGGCATAGAAGAAGCCGAAATCTGATGAGTTTGATTTTACTTGGTAGAACCAAGCGAACTCTTCAGGAGTGGGGGATTTTAGACCTAATTTATGGTATAGTATGTACAAACCTACCTTATATCTATATGTATTTAGGGTTAGTTGAAAGGGGACAACTCCATAATAATCGACGCTCAATTTTATATATGGATGAAGTGGGAGGTGGACACCACATTACCAATTTCCCTTTATATAGTTATAACCCGTTGCGAATGCAGGGGTATCTCTAATATGTTGATGCCATTGGTCTTGAGGGAGGTCGCCTATGCGAGGACTATTTTGCTTGGTCCTGGTTATTTCTGCTTCAGGTTGTGGCTTAAGATAGTCTTTGAGATTTATAGAACTAATACTTGTATTGGATGATTCTCCTGAGAATGCATTTCCCTCCCTAAGTTCCTCGCTACTAGACATCTGAAAGAAGAAATATAAGATGTATGCGAGCATCAAGTATCCTTGCTATATGCGAACAATTTGAGGCCACAAATTCTAGGATTATATCGACAACAAGCTGTTCATCGAATTTATTCTAATTGATCTATGGATTCGTCAAAAAATTGTTCAAGCAACTCTTCAATAATTCGTCACTCAATTGATTTTGGTTTTCAAACTTCAAGATTTCAGATCTTAGGTTTCTTCTACGGGATTGTCTATCAATCATCTTAAAGTAATATTCGATAAATTCATGGGGAGATTCTGAGATATGCCCATTGTTTTTAGTTCATCTGAATATAGGAATAGGTTTATATTCAGGACATTCATGATTCTACGGTTCAATTTTCTATTTCTAAAAACTGAGCTCTATGATTCATAGATAAGAGTTTTCTGGTCCTATGAAAATCAAAGAACAATAATTCTATAAATAAGTGAGAGAATGTATGCTAACCTATTTTTGGAGACTGAAAAATAGGGATGTTGCCTGAAGGATTTTGGTGATGACGTTGCCAGAGAAGATGATGAATTTGTGCGAGTTGACAAAAGAGTAGGGACACTGAGAGGATTTGTCTTATGGACGTTTCAGATTTTAGAAGAAATGAAAGAGAAAATGGAGGCAATAGGGTTCAAAGCTATGGATTCGTTATATATAAATTTCAAGCATCATCAAATCATAGTTGTAGATCAAGGCATTTAATTTTCGGATCTAATGACCGAAAATCAAGCAGGGGTTAATTTTCGAAATTAAATGAGTATTTTTTCAAAATTTGAAATGTCTCGATTTGAGACAACAGTTGGCGTCATCGGTATCATCGCATCTGCTCGAAAGATGGAGAAGTCTCCTCGAGTTTTGCTATTCTTCTGAGAAAAGATGACACGTGGTTGCGTCTATTAGGAAAAGATAAGCGTGGTTCTGAAAAGATAAGATTTGAGAACTGACGACTCTTCGAAGATTTCAAGATTATGTCATAATGTCACATTTTTAAGCTCGCATTTATCAGAGAAGGAAGCTCCATTTTGTCCTAAAGAACAAATAGAACTAGTAGGCAATTTTTGTGCGGTCTAAAACCTATATATTGGTCAATACCAAAAAGAGAAAGTTAGCGATCAAGTTGGACACGTCAGGTCGCATGAGAATTTTTCTGATCGAAGAGCGACCTCCTCTGAATGAGTTAAGTGCGACCAGTATGAAAAGGAAACTAGATTAAGCTTCATCAAGTGGGTAATCTACAAAGAAAGAGAAACAAAGTTTCTGAATAAAAATCGACCAATCGTTCCATTTAAGTTATTACTCAATTATATTGTTATTCAAATTGTATTTTCTGATTACACACTTATCCATTTTCACAATTGGGAAATATTGAGATACCCTTACCTATATAAGGGGAACTCAGTGTTGCTGTGAAGATCTTCTTTTTTCCGAACGACACTCTGTATTTTAGCTCTTAGAATTCCAACTTTGAGATTTAACAAAACTCTTGTAATTCTCCAGAAAATAGTGAAAAACAATGGACGTAGATTCATCTTTTTTGGGGCTGAATCACTATAAAATTCTTGTCTCTTTCCTTGCTTTGATTTATCAACCTTTTTTTTTACACACAAGCTACATCTTACAATTTCCTAAATTTATTGTTGAAAAAAACCTCCATCAACAATATCCAACAATTTGTAAGGGAGATGAAATTTGCGAATTTACTAGCCTATATGAAGTATGTACAGTATGTACTTAATTAAACAAAACTATAAAAAAATATAAAATAAAATAAAGAAGATAAAAGACGGTTAGGCTATCATTTTTTTTGGTAGGTGAACACTTAATATATATATATATATTTATATATTCAATATGCTCAATAATTCAGCATTGAATAATATTCTTTCATGGACCTTGATAATGATCTCTCAAACTTGATAGAAACATATAATAAA
>JXTB01000039.1:1551185-1570885 GCA_002914805.1 Parasponia andersonii
TCATGGACCTTGATAATGATCTCTCAAACTTGATAGAAACATATAATAAATCAAGAAGTTGGAAAAAAATAAAGATTACTTGATAATGATCCCTCTGGTCACAAATAGGGTTAAAGTTTACAATGCGCTTTAATTAATACATTTATCAACTTGCTACAAAAATAAGTGAAGTGTATTGATCAGTACTAAATTGACTTCGATAACAATATAACAAACAAGTTGGAGAATTAAAGTGAATGCTAATTATCAGTGAATATAAATATGGGTTATAATTGAAAAAAAAAAACCTGAGTTTTTTAATTTTAGCAAAAACAAAATCCTGTGTTTTTGATTATATAAAAAAAATCCTTGTCTTTGTCTAATTTTAGCAAAAAAAAACTGAGTTTTTAGTTTTATCAAATATAACTTTTGGATTATAAAATCGAATCAATTTAGTATTTGAAATAAGTCAAATAACTCATTTTTTCTTAATATACACGACTATATGAGTCTATTTATATTGACAAGTATTAGGTGAAAATTATTTCATTTTATATTAAAAATTATTTTTTTTAGTTAAAATAAATTTGAAATAATTTTTTCGGTTAAAATAAATACTTAGTTTATCCCTTATCATTGTCAAAAGAAGGTTTTAGTAGAATTAAATTGAGAAATCAGAGTAAAAGATTTTAAATTTATTTTAACTAAAAAAATCAACATTTTCAATATAAAATGACATAATTTTCGCCTAATTTGGGTGCTCTTTTTAATGTAAATAGACTCGTATAGTTGCACATAATAATATACACTAAGAAAATATGAGTCATCTAACATAACTCACAAACTAATTTGATTCGATTTTATAATCTAAAGGTTTTGTTTGATATAACTAAAAATTCAAGATTTTTTTTTGCTAAAATTAAACAAACACAAAGTTTTTTTTTTTATATATAATCGAAAGCCCAGAGTTTTTTTTTTTCTAAAATTACAAAACTTAGGGTTTTTTTTTTCAATAATAACCCATATTTATATTGACTGAAAATTGGCATTCACTTTAATTTTCCAACTTGTTTGTTATATTGTTATCCACTTCACTTATTTTTGTAGCAAGTTGGTAAATGTACTACTGAAAGCGCGTTGTAAACTTTAACCCAATTTGTGACGAGAGGGATCATTATCATGTAATCTTTTTTTTTTTTCCCAACTTCTTGACTTATTATATATTTCTATCAAGTTTGAGAGATCATTATCAAGGTCTACGGAAGAATATTATTCAATGCTGAATTATTTAGTTTTGTTTAATCAAGTACATACGCCATATAATATTGTACTCTTTAAAAAAACATATTGTAACTATTCCTCACCCAAGGACAAAAATAATGTTGTACTCTTTAAAAGTGAGATTTGTTTTTAAGATAAATTTAAAAGTGAGATTTAAGTGTTTGAAAGATTATAAATTGCGTATAATAATATTTTAGAAAATTTATACGATGGTAGGAGAATTAGTTTTGTGAAAACTACTCATACCATGTTTCCTAAAGTTTACTTAAAATAATAGTTATGCCTAAGATTCTAAAATCTGCCAAAAGCAGGATTTATCAAACCTTTCCTAATCTTTATTTTTCTCAATCTCTTTTTAAAACTAGAACTAGAAGCATCCCTCTAAAAACAATCTCAAGCAGGCTCTAAGTGATTACTTTCCATATACGATATCTTTTAGAGGGATGCTACGATTCTTTTCGTTGTAGATTTTGTTACTTTACTAAACGTATGATACTATATCTAACAAGTTGAAAAAAAAAAAAAAAAAAAAGGAAAAAAAAAAAAGCAAAAGTCAATTATCGTTTGCAATTTGCGTATTATTCTAGTCATCTAGTGTAAACGATATGTACTTAATTAAACAAGATTATAAATAAAATGAAATGAAATGAAACGAAATAAAAAGATAAAAGACGGTTAGTCTTCCGTTTCTTGTAGTAGGTGATCACTTAGTGATTTTAAAAAATATATATATATATATTTATCGGAGGACAAGATGATCAATGTTCAATAATATTCTTTTGTAGACCTTGATAATGATCTCTTAAACACGTATATAAACATGTAATGAATCAAGAAGTTGGAAAAAAAAAATAATGAATAGCTCTTAATAGCTGTTAGTTGTTATCACCCGTAACAAATTGAGGAAATGAGATTCTATACTATATTATTAGTATTTTACCACTTTCGAAATCATCCTCCTTCACTTTAGATGCTGCCTATGTCAGCGTCAGGTTTAAAAAATTAAAGGATAATATCACTTTTTACTTTATATTTTGATATTTTGTTTAATTTATAACTTTTGTTTCAGTAATTATTAATATTAAACTTTAGATTTGAAATCTGTTACAAATTTATACACTAACACACAATTTAGAACTATTAATTTGCCAAGATGTCATTTAAAAAATTGAAAATAAACCATATAAAAACTTATCTGAGAAGAAGTTTATTAAATTATTTTGGTAAATTAATTGTTCTAAATTGGTGTCGGGATATAATTTGTAACAAATTTCAAATTTAAAATCAATGTTGATAATAACCAAAACATAATGTAAAGTTAAACAAAGCGTCGAAATACAAGATATAAAAGTAACATTATTCCAGAAATTAAAAAGAAAAATTGTTGACAGCCTCAATTTCCAATTTTTTAAAATAATTTTTTTTTTCATTGGATTAATCATTTTTAGAATAGATTGTGTTTTTTTTAAACAAAACTTTTATTTGGATATTTTTTATTCTATTATTAGGTAACCTTTTTTAAGGATATAATTAATTTATTTAAGATAGATTTTATTTTCTTATTTTTTTATGATAGATTTTATTCATTTATGTGTTTTTTTGTAAATATCTTTCATATGCTTTTAACCTATTTTTGACCTTTTCTACTCTTTTTTTGTGAGTATTTTCTTCTCATCAATTTTTTAAGTAAACAGTCTTGTTGTCGCCATCTAAAGTTGGGCATTCCTTATAACAAAAGAGATGTTATCATAGACATCCTACCATATTTTATATTAAAAAAATGGTTCCAACAAGTAGCCTTCTTGAATATCCAAGATCACCTACTTATATATGGTATTTAAGCAAATTAAGTGGAAGAAAAAGAAATGTTAACATAGGTCTCTATTCATGTTAGCTTGGTACTTGGAAAATTATTTTAGCTATTCCTTTTATATAGGGTTGCAAGAAATAAAAACAAAAAAAAAAAAAGATAACCATAGGTATCTTACTAAGTTACCTATGATATTGAGGTAAATTTTTTTAAAAAATTTTATTATAAATATCCACCTATGTTATTTTGGTATCTGAATAAACTTGGAGATGCTTGAAGAGATCCCGAAAAGTAATGAGACCGAGTTTGAAATTGAACGTGTACTCGGATTAAGTTTGATTTCTACCACGGTTATTGTCAGATCGTGAAATCAAGTTTGAAATCGAACGTCTACTCGAAACAACTCTGATTTCGAAAGCACTGTATTGAATGGTGCCTGTTGAACTGAAGAAGTTGAAGAGTCATTTGCATGAATTGCTTGATAAGAAGTTTATTCGACCGAGCTATTTACCTTAGGGAGCACTAGTATTATTCATGAAGAAGAAAGACAGATCAATGAAAATATGCATTGATTACCATGAGTTAAACAAGATGATGATTAAAAATAAGTATCTTTTACCTAGGATCGATGACCTATTCGACTAGTTGAAAGGTGCGATAGTCTTTTCTAGGATTGATTTATGGTCTGGATATCATCAACTTAAAGTGCGGGAGATTGATATACCAAAAATGGCATTCCGAATAGACTATGGATATTATAAGTACTTAGTTATGTCATTTGGACTCACTAATACTCCAAAAACCTTCATAGATTTAATGAATAGGGTGTTTTATGGATTATTTAGATAAGTTTGTGATCGTTTTTATTGACGATATTTTTGTATATTCATAGAATGTTGAGGAACACGAGCTGCATAATTAGCCTAAAAATATAAATAAATTAATAAATGAACACAAATAATAACATAAAATAACTACAAAAATGACACCTATCAAAGACCAAGAAAGACTCCAAAGGCAATACAGAAAGGTAAAAGGCAAGATTGATAGCTAAAGATTTCACACAAAAGGAAGACATAGATTATAATAAATCTTTTTTACCTATGTCATGTAAAGATTGTTTTTCATAATAATTACGACACTAATGGCACATTTTGATTTAGAACTTCATCAAATGGCATTGAATATAGCTTTTTATAAATGGGACTTGCAAGAAGAAATGTATATGCTACAATTTTGTATAGAGTGGGAATGAACAATTAGTATGTAAGTTAAAGAAATTCATTTATGCTCTTAAGAAAGCCTCGAGGCAATAGTACTTGAAATATGATTAAGTTGTGACCTCACTTGGTTTTATTAAAAACAAAATAGATCTATGTATTTACCTCAGGATTAGTGTGAACAAATTTATTTTTCTTAACTTATATGTTGATGACATCTTTCTTACTACTAATGACTTGAATATGCTTTTAGAGACTAAATAATTACTTTCTAAGACTTTTGACATGAAAGATCTTTGTAAAGAATCTTTTATTCTCAGCTTTCAGATTCATAGGAATAGATCACATAATTTATTAGGGCTTTCTCAAAAGGCATATATTGAGTGTGTGTTAAAAAGATTTAATATGGAATGTAGCAAATCTGGAGATGTTCCTGTCACTAAAGAGGATATACATAACAAGAGTAAATGTCCAGTAAATCAGGTAGAGAGACAACACATGAAGGATTTACTTTATGCTAATACTATGGGTAGTTTAAGAGACAACACATGAAGGATTTACTTTATGCTAATACTATGGGTAGTTTAATATATTCTGATTTGAATTTCATGTGACGTTGCTTTTGTTATGAATGTATTAGGAAGATTTTTCTTCCAATCTTGGTGTAGAATATTGGGTTGCTGCAAAAATATATTAATATATTTTGCAGCAGACAAGAGATTTCATACTTATTTATAGAAAAGTTGGTCATCTCAAGGTGATTAGATATATAGATGTTGATTTTGTCAGGTGTTCTAGCAATCCAAATTCTATTTTAGAATATATTTTTATATTAGGTAGTGGAGCAATTTCTTGGAAAAGTGTGAAATAAACTCTTATGACCTCATCTACCATACGGATAGAATTTGTTGCTTGTTATGAAGCTACAACTCAGGTTATATGGTTGAAGAATTTTATTTCTGGACTTTTAATTGGTGATTTTATCTCTAAGCTAATCACTATTTAATGTGATAACAATGCTATAGTTTTCTTTACCAAGAGCAATAAAAGCTCTAATGGTTTTATTTCTGGACTTTTAATTGGTGATTTCATCTCTAAGCTAATCACTATTTAATGTGATAATAATGCTACAATTTTCTTTACAAAGAGCAATAAAAGCTCTAATGGTTCAAAGTATGTAGAGATCAATTATCTTGTAGTTAGAGATATGGTCAAGAAAGATGACATTATTACATAGCACATTAGCACTAAGGACTTAGACCTATTAATTTTAAAAGGCATGTTCATAATATGGGGTTCTTAGGATCTTTTGATGCACTTAATGAGTGAAAGTATATATTCGTTTTAGTTTATTACTTGTAGATTCATTTTATTTTATAATAAACCTAATAGATGAGTTATTTATAAATCTATGTTATTATTGTTACTACAGTTGCTATTACGCCATGACTTATAAGTGTGTTTATTTTATTAGCATGTCAGTCTATAAAGTGGTGATGTCATTGTGTATTTTTTGCTTATGTTTATATTAAGAAATATTTTCTTGTTACTTTTAGGGACTTTCAGTTTCAATTTTCATGTTAAGTGATATTTAAAGGACCGATATAGGCTAAGCACATTGATCACTTGAGGAAGCATCAAGTTTCACTTTCATGTTAGTACTATTATCTATACTGGACATTCATATTATAGTGATCATATAAACATAATTTATGGAACTCTGACCATAGTGCGAATTTATATGATTAATAATATAATAACGACTATGATTTGATACTGGCAATTATGTTAGACAGATTATATCTAAGATGTATTTTTTTCAGTTAAGCTATGTATTTTTTAAAGTGGCAACAATTTTTTTTTTCTATTTGTACAATTCGAGAGTCATTTTCTAATGTTGTTCTTCAAAAAACTTAAGTACCAATCAATGTTGAAATTTATCCTTTTGTGTAATCATTAATTGAGCTTTTGTTTTGTTAAAAATAGATTAGACTATAGCTTAACTAATGCATGAATGCTAATTTATTAGGATTAATTAAGTAGGCAATTACCATTTTTTTCTAATATTTACCTAAATTACCACCGCCATTAGATTTTAGCACTTTTAGGAGAAATTAGTCAAAAATTTATCAAAATTTTCAAAAATTCATCAAGAATTTATAAAGAATCCGTCAAAATCGCTGTTGATATCAAGAATAAAGAATCCGTCAAAATTGTTAAGAATTCGTCAAGAATTTATTTTAAAAAGTGATATGATAATAGATTTAATTAACGGGAAAAAAGTAACGTACCACTGATTTCTTCAATTTATTACTTGTACTCGTTATTAAGTATTTGGTTCTGGCGGACTTCTTGGATTTTGGACCAATTAGTAATATGATGATTGAGTGCAGGCTTTTTAAGATTTCTTAATAGGTGAAACTTTTATATAAAATTAACTATAGGGTGAGTCCGCTCACCTCTTTATATAACTTAAATATGTTTGTCCCATTAATAGTGGTCTTAAAAAGTTAGAAAAAAGTTGAAAAAGATCACGTGTACATTTTTTGCACGTAGTTTTCTAAATTATTTAAGATTTTTCGTTGCACTAATTTCTTCTCATGGATTCAAGAGGTATTTATATATTAATTCTGCAATTTGTGTTCTATATTGATATGTGAATTAAAACAAATTATTTTACATTGACTTTGCATGTGAGGGGAGGGTTCAAATTATAAAAGAAAAATTGTTCAAGTTTTTAGTTTTTATTTATTTGAAAAAATCCATTAGATAAAAAAGTAAATCCATAAGTAATGAGTGCGTAGATGTAGGACCGGAACATCTTATCGTACGACTTTTTCTCTTAAATTTTCTCTATTTATCTAGGGGTGGTGGTTAAATATGCACAAGTTGATAAAACGACTAACGTATAATGAGTAGTTGCAGATATTTAGAAGGGATGATTTTCTATTTTGTTTTTTTGGGTGAATTGCAAAAAAAATAATACTTTACAATTTAAAAATTGAGGTCTGCATTTTGTAAAACAATATTTCAAGATTAAAAAATTAAAAGTTTCTGAAAATTAATATATTAAGTTAACTTTTATAGCAACTTTAACTAATAAAAGATAATAATATCTTCAAAATTAAAAAAAATAATAATAATTAATTCAATTTTAATAAGAGATATTATTATATTTTCGTTATTAAAATTGATCAAAAAAATCAATTTATAAACTAATTTTCAGAAATTCTTAATCTCAATGTATTATTTTAAAAAATTTGGTATTTTCTTTTTGCAGTTTTGTTTTGTTTTTATAATTGGTTAGACCTTCGCATCATGGATATTTAAAATGATTAGAAATATGAAAACTTACAAGGTCGATTACCTTTGTTTTTATAATTGGTTAAAACTTGACATCATGGATATTTAAAATGGTTGGAAATATGAAAACTTCCAAGGTCGATGAAAGTTAGTTGCTGCAAGGACAGGATATAAATATGATTCTATCTTACCTTAAATGAAGCAAGATCCTGGAAACCAATAAAACTAAATTGTATCCCTCTCGTAAACCAAAATCAGAAATAATGGCCGAGGTAGTTGTCTCAGTAGTGACATCAAAGATCCTAAACCTGCTGGCTGAGGAAGCAAAATATTTGATTGGAGTTCAGGGTCTGGTTGAGAATGCGATACATGAGCTAGAAGATCTGCGCCTTTTCCTAAAAGAAGCCGATGAACGTGCAGGAGGAGATGACGAGAGAGCACGCAATTGTGTGGGAAGAATAAGAGAAGCTGCCTATGATTTGGAGGATGTCATCGTAACTTTCGCCCGTAAAGCAGCTCCCAAGAGGAAAAGAGGAATCATGAACGCAATGAAACGACTTGCTTTCATTTTCGACGAAGGGTTTGCACTCCACCAAATTGGATCAGAGATTCAAAGAATTTCCAATGAAATCTCCGGTCTTAAGCAAAACTTACAAGAAATTGGGATAAGACGGTCAACTGATGTCACTGCTGGAACTTACCCAAATGGAAGCCAAACGCGTCAGTTGAGGCGTGCTTTCTCCCATACGGTTGACCCCGATTTTGTTGGATTTCAGGCGGATACCAAGAAGCTTCTGAAGTATTTGACGGAAGAAGAGAAGCCCCACCGAGTCGTTTCCATATGTGGGATGGGTGGCTTGGGAAAGACAACGCTGGCGAGGGAGATCTATCACCATCAACACATCAGAAGTCACTTTTCTCGTTTTGCTTGGGCGTCGATATCGCAACAATGTAATGTAAGAGATGTATGGGAAGGACTACTGTTTAAACTTTCTTCTTTTACAATGGATGAGAAAATTGAGATAAAAAATTCCAGTGATGATGAGGTAGCGAAAAAGCTTTACCAAGTCCAGCGAGACCAGAAATGTCTGGTAATTCTTGACGACATTTGGAACATACAGACTTGGGATTCTCTAAAGCACGCGTTTCCTAGTGAAACAACAGCTAGCAAATTATTGCTGACGACTCGTTATACAGAGGTAGCCAGGTCTGCTGATAGAGATGGTATTCAACACCAACCCCAATGTCTCGATGAGAAACAAGGTTGGGAGCTTTTTAAGAAGAAGGCAGGCTTTGAGAGGGAGATCATGTCAAGTAAGATTTGACTCACTCCAGTCATCTTAATTCTCTTACCTTCGTTATTTCCTGCGAAGCATTGGTTTTAATACTAAGATTAATCATATACCGTCAAAATCTAGCTTTTACCATTGTCAATCTAGTGGTGTTTATCTACTTTTTTTTTCATTAATTAAATAAAACTACTCAAAATTAGGAGTGCACAAATTGATAGAAACTATCACGATTTCTTTTCTTTCTTTTTTTTTTTTTTTTTTAATTAGAGTGTGGGAATTTGATTTTTTTTAGAGATCAAAATGAATTTCTGTAACTGATCTAATCGTTGTAAGTCTAAACCTTCGAAACAATCACAATTTAAATTAATTATACCATAAGTCTGGAACTTGTTGGTTAGGAAGTGGGAAAAAAAAAAAAATCTTTGAATATTCTGTAAGGAAACATGCACAATATATTGGAAATAAATCGCCTCACTTTATTCCTAAGAATTTCTAAGAATTAGTTCATCAAAAAAAAATCTAAGGATTGAGTTTTTCTTTAAAAAATTATATATATATATATATATTTATATTTGCAGAAAAATAGTTCTTTAAAAAAGTATTCAAAACGTTGCACATGATGTAGACATAACTATGTCAGTACTTGTACATAAATTAAAAACTTAAATGGTTTCCTCTTCATTATAATATTTCCAACTAATGCTAAACATATCCTATGTCACCTGCTGTTTGCATACCGAGAATTTTCATAAACAGATAGTTTGGACCTTATTCATTTTTTTTTTTTGACTTTTTTTCCTTTTCTGTACGGCTCTGTTTCAATCCTATATTAGGGCAAGAGGGGCAAAAAGATTAGGAGCGGAAATGAGAGAAAATAAAGAGTTTTTTTTTTATCATTCTTCGTTTTATCTTTCTTTTTGCAATAACTGTCTTTCCAAATTACTTAACATTTTTCTCATTTTCCATTAATATCTTTCCTCCTTTCTTGTTAAAAGTCAAACATAATAATTTTTGTTTCGTTATAGTTTTCTTACTCTTTTGTACAAGTAATAGACTCTAAGATCTAAATACGCGGACTAAATGTTTTTATTTTTTTTCGATATTTTCTTTTGCTAATTTTTACACTCAGAGTCTATTAATACTCAAGGTAATAAAGAGACTTATCATATATGTTATCAAAACTAATATTATTGATATATCATAAATCCAAAATTAATTGGTTTACTCTTTTCCTAACAAACAGCAAAGGACCTTATACTCCAACAAACAAACTAATCCAAACTGTATTTGTGACCATACCATCCAACTCCCTCGATCCCAGCCACATGTCCTTGGTTTTTTTTTTTTTTGTTTTTTTTTAACTATAGTAGAAATATGTTGTTTGAAGGTGAGTGGCTCGAGTGCTCAAAACACCTCTCCTCTAATATCTTAGATTTAGATTCGAGTTAGATCGAAAGTATTTGTGAAAATTTATTATTCTTATAAAAATTTATTATTCTTGATAATGTATGATAGTGATTAGATAGTAATAAATATTTTTATTTTCAATTTATAATAAATAAAAATTATTAATTATGTTTTACTTAAAAAAAATGACCGGGATCATTAAACAGCTTAATCCAGCCGTTTCAACTACGATATAAAAATGTTCACCCTCAGTCTTGTCCGTGCTTCCTCCTCTCATTTGGAGCCACTGCTACCTGTAACACTCTACCAACACCGTCGACTCTAGCCACACATTTTTTTTTCATCCAACTACTATAGAAATATTTTCACCACGGTGAAACATGTTCAAACCTCGATCCCAGCCGTTGAAACCATAATCGAAAAATTTGACTACCAGCCCTTTCCACGTGGTGGCGCCTCCTTCGCTCTTTTTTTTCCACAATGGTCAAAAAATTTCGATTAAGATCCCTCCAACCCAAACTATACATTTCCTTTTTTCTTTTTTAAAGATATATATATATATATATTTATATATACCTGGCTTCCACTTATTTCGATTCTTTTTTTTTTTTTTAATTTAATTCGGTTCATTCCACTTCATTGATCCTTTGAATCGCCATTTTTTTCTATTCTTGAATCGCCATTTTTTTTATTCTCTTTCCAACCAACGCAAAAAATGTCATTGATTCTGTATCACCCTCAAAATTTGGTATTTCGTTCCTCCAGTTGCTGCACTAGCTTAGAGAAAAAGTCGATATAGAAAAAGGAAGGAAAAAAAGAAAAAAAAAAAAAAAAGGATAAAACTAGAAACAAAACTACAACATGATGATATAACGAAACAAAATAATTGTGTTTTTTTGTTCTTTTGGTTTTGTAGAATCAGGAAATGAAAAGTGGAAGGAGGAATTAGGGGGACAAATGCTTAAACATTGTCATGGTTTGCCATTAGCCATCATTGTGCTTGGTGGGCTTCTATCTACAAAACAAACAGCCTACGAGTGGGAAAGGGTACGAGACAATGTCGAACAATACATAAGCAAAGGCGAAATCCATGGAAATGGAGACTCATTCTTAGGTGTCTCATGGGTGCTGGGTTTAAGTTTCAACGACTTGCCATATCATTTAAAACCATGTTTTTTGCACTTATCTCATTTTGCTGAAGATTTTGAAATCAGAGTAAAAGAATTGTGCCAGATATGGATAGCAGAAGGCTTCATATCATCCAACAAGCAAGACAGAAGCTCAATTGAGGAAAAGGCATACCAATGTTTTGTGGAGTTGGTACAGAGATGCATGGTTCAAGATGCAAAGCGAGGATGGACTGGAAGAATCTCAACATGTCGTGTTCATGATCTCATGAGAGACTTGTCTTTGGAAAAGGCTCAAGAACAGAACTTTTTACAAGTTATCAATTTCCGGAATTCTGGCACATCAACGCATTTGATGCAAATTTGTAAGGTTCGTCGACTTGCCATCCATTTGAACAACAATGCTCCATTGCTTTCCTTAATTCAAAACGCAGAATATGCTAGTCTCAGATCAATTTTATGCTTTAACCCATTATGGACCCCTTGTGGCCAAGTATTTGGGCAATTGATCAACAACTTTCATATGCTTAGAGTTTTGAAGTTTGAGAATGCAGGAAATTTGGAGTTGCCGATAGAAATTAAACAATTTGTCCACTTGAGGTTCTTAAGTCTGAACGGGAGTTGTGTGAAACAGTTGCCATCTTCCATAGGAAACTTGGAATGCCTAGAAACTTTAGATGTACGAACTACAGATTCCTCCAATATTTCTTTTAAAATACCAAGTGAAATAGGGAAACTGAGACAACTTAGACATTTATATCTACCACATAGGTCAGTACTGCGTCGTAATAAATTGAGATTGTCTAATGTTAGTAGTTTGCGAACATTGGTGAACTTTCCAATGAGGCATCTTGATTTTAACGAGCTGGCACACCTGACGAACCTTACGAAGCTGCAAATGTTTGATGATCGAAGTTCGAGGGAATTGGTCGTTCCAGCAAGTATTAAATTCAACCAACTTGAGTCTTTGGGCATTGTCGTTGAAAATTCAGCAAGTGTGGCTGTTGATGTAGAACCAATTTTAAAAAGCTGTTCTCAAGTCTATAAGTTGCAACTTGCTTTAAAGATTCAGAAACTACCAGGATTGGACCATTTCTTGAAATCCCTCATCAAGTTAGTGTTGGTTCGAACCTTTCTACAAGAGGATCCGATGTCAACGCTGGGAAATTTACAGGCACTGAAGGTCCTTGGCCTTTTCAAATTTGCCTTCTTGGGGAGCGAAATGGTTTGCTCCGAAGGAGGTTTTCCAGCACTAGAATCTCTTTCCCTTGTTGAGCAGTATCATTTAGAGGAGTGGAGGGTCATGCCAACTGCCTTGCCCAAACTTCGCCGCTTAAAGATTGAAGGGTGCAACAGATTGAGGAATGTTCCACAACGATTACAAGACGTCCGATTCGCATATTAATTGGTTAATTTGCGTGATGACCACCTGGAGTACTCAGGTATATTATATATTCCTTTTCTTTTCTGTACTGACCAAGTACATGATTCTTAATTTTCGAGTAATGACCGCCTCATTTGTGTTAATTGCTAAACTAATTTCATTCATTTGCTAGATTCTAAAAACACTATAATGAAATAAACAATCCGTTGGAGCCATGGAAAATGGTCACTTTTTCAAATATTGGCTCCGAAACAATTTAAAAAGAGAAGACTACACATTCTTGTTAAGGTGTCTTCAATAAATTCTGGTTTCACAGATCCATCGACGTTTGTTACAATTGTAATGATTAATATTTGTTTAGGACACGTAAGGACATAATGCCAGTGAAGCAATTAAAACAGCCAAGTCAGCAGCAAAGATGAGATAAGAAGAATATGTACTATACAAGTCAAGGAGTCTTGCTAGTGCTGATCAACAGAATAAGGATTGTAGTGCAAGCACCTCGAAGGACAAAAAAAAAAAAAAAGATTGGTTTTATAATTCGATATTTTGGCATGTTGTATTGCATTGTTTTAATTTATTCAACTATTATATTTGATTTTGCACTGTATTAAGGTTATGTTTGGTGTGTGTATTATATTGTATTATGATATATTGTATTGTATCGTATACTGTGTTTAGTTTTGTATTATATTAGTTGCATTATTGACGAAATGAGTTGGCTCAAGTGACAAGAGTATTCACTATCTATGATCTCGATTCTAGGTTTGAGTCACACTAGAAATAGGTGTGAAAGCCTATTATCCCTACTAGGGTGGAATGGAGATTAGATCGTAATAAGTATTTTTCATTAATTTGTAATAAGTAGAAGTCGTGAGTTAAGCTTCACTTTAAAAAAATAGATGCATTAAAAGTTAATTTTTGAAAAATATCACTTTTAAAAATTAATTTAGAAAATATGATTTTTAAAAAATTATTTAAAAAATACTACATCTAAACTTAACACTTCTAACAATTATTTTTTTAAGAAAAAATTATTTTAGAAAACTACCCCTTTAAAATTTATTTAGAAAAATACCAATTTTAGTTATTGTAAAGTAACGTAAGAGAAAATGATGAGAAATTAAGTATAGAGAAAGTGAAGAGAGCTAGTATTATAAAATACTACGATACAATAGAGTATAATACAGATTTTTTTTTCATACTAGATAATACTTTCCGTGTTGTATTAAATTTTGATATCATACTAATATTACAATACAAAATCACAACTAAATATATTATTGTATTTAATTAATATAACATGAAATCTTTATGCGGTGTACCAAACATGATTTTATATTATATTAAAATTTTAATTTTGGAAATTATTACTTTCAAAAGTAAATTTAGAAAAATTATATTTTTAAAAATTATATTTTGGCATGTTGTATTGTAATGTATTGTATTAATTAATTTTAGTACTATGTTTGATTTTGCAATGTATTTGGTGTGCGTATTATATTGCATTATGATATATTATATTGCATTGTATTTAGCCCTATTCTATTAGAGTATTGTGTTTGGTTTTGTATTATATTAGTTGCACTAAAAGTAAATTTTTGAAAAATACCGCTTTCAAAAGTTTATTTTGAAAAAATTGATTTTTAAAAAATTATTTAGAAAATACTACCTCTAAACTTAACACTTCTAACAATTTTTTTTTTAAAAATACCACTTTCTAAAATTAATTTTATAAATCTAAGTATTTTAAAATTTTATTTAGAAAAAATACCACTTTTAGTAGTTGTAAAGTAATGTAAGAGAAAATAACGAGGGAGAAATTAAGTACAAAAAAAGCGAGGAGAATTAGTGTTATACAATATTATGTTACAATACAGTGTAATACGGACCCTCTTTTTCGAACTAGATAATAGTCTCCGTATTATATTAAATATTGATGTCGTACTAAATAGTACAACACAAAATCATAACTAAACACAATATTGTATTTAATTAATGCAATACTGAGTCCTTATGCACTGCACCAAACATGACATTATGTTATATTAAAATTTTAATTTTGAAAAATACTATTTTCAAAAGTAAATTTAGAAGAGTAACATTTATAAAAAATTATTTAGGAAAATGCCATTTATAAAATTATCACTCTTTAAAAAAGCATCTCCAATGAGAGTATGACTCAGCACAATGTCTTATTTAGCATACTTTTAGCATTGTCTAGAAAATGTGACTCCAATGGCATGTTATAATAGCATATACTTAATTTTAGTATGTGTTTAAATTTATACCATTACCAAGGTAGCATGTTTTAAATTTACAATATTGTCTTTACGATATTATCATTATATTATGGGTTAAAATTTATAATACTACTATTATTTTTAAATCTAAAATATGTATATATTTTATAATGTGTCCAAAATTGATTCATTTATACAATTTTTGTTTTTTATTTTTTAAAAACTTTATTTATAATTTTATCCTCATTAAATATCTGTATTAAAACTCTCTCATTCGCTACTTTGCTACTCACATATTTCATAAACGAAAGAAAATTATTCACACTTGATTGGTATAGTGGAGTTTTTATGATTCATAACTTGATGATAAAATAATAAGATTTCATATTAGAAAAAATAAATTTTGGAATTAAATATAGCATTTGTATATATAAATAGTGTTATTTCTAACATGTATGCATTAGAGTAAAACCTAAAATGTGTGTGCTAAATTTAGTATTAGCACATTTTTTTTTTAGCATGAATGCATTGGAGATGATCTTACTTTTTTTTTTTTCAAAAAAAGATGGTCTTAGAATTTTAATTGGAGTTTATGGCACAAATGGTTCCTAAATTATCCAACTTGTGGTAATTTGGTTCTCAAAATTCTAATTTTGGTAATTAAGTCTCTGAACTTTTCGATTTGAAGCAATTTGGTATCTAATATATCTAAAATGCAGCATATTGTTAAAATTCTAACTAAAAATATAAGTGATGAGTATATTGTAGTATCTGAAAATGAAATTAAAGGAAAATGAATTGAACAAAATGATTTAAAGAGAATGAAAGATGATAGGACTAAGGTTTTGGTATTTTAAAATGCAAAAACTTCAAACTCAAGTTATTGTATTTTTGAGTAACAAAGTTATTACTACAAGTCTACTGTTGTTGTAATAACTTATTACAACAGGTTCTCTATCCTACTTACAACAGGTTCTTTATCTTGGTTACAACAGATTCTACTGTAAGCAGAATCTATTTTCAAAAATTTTTTGTACTTTCCTTCTTGAACTTAATTTCTATATCTGTTGTTTCTAGAAGGATGATAGGATTTTATTACAAGGGATTTTTATAACCAGCTATCTTGGATGATTGAGATAAGGATTTAATCTTATTTTTGATTGGTTTCCATTTAAAGCTTAATTTACCTCTTGATTTAATTGATTGATTCTTACCTTATCTATTTCAAGCATTAATCTTTATTGCTACGCAATTTACTGAGATAATTATGTTTTATTTTCGTCCATATCTGGTGCTGATTATTTATTTCATTAAATTAAATTATTTTCTTTTTAATTTAATGTTGAGTTGTCAAATCTGTCCAAATCTGCTTGTTTTATATATTATGACAGATAAACTTTTTTTGATTGAATTGATTGACTATAATTAATTATGAAATCAATTTTTATCTTTAAATAAAATATTTACAGGTATAAAAAAGTGATTTCAGCTGATTAAGAAGAGCCGAAATCATGGAAATTACTTTCCAATGCACATGGACATGTTTCTGGTAACTATGCAGAAAGTTGTTGCACTTTCTGGCAGGTTACATTTTTGGAAAGTTTTTTGATTTATTCTTTAATACTTTTCATCTTTTGTTTTAGTCTTTTCATACTATAGAGGACATGGAGAGAGATAGAAATTCATTTATAAAAGCTCAATAAGTCCAAGAGATTTGTATGCACTTCATTTGAGAAAAATACTCTTTGAGAGAGCTTTTATATTGTAAGGGTTAGAGTGTATTCTATACCTATTTTATTCTTAGAGAGCTAGTGAGTTTTCTAAACAAACTTTGAGTATAACTTATTCTTCAAGAGGAAGGACAATACAACTTTGGGAGAAGATAGATCCGGACCAATAAAAGGAGTTGACGTGCAAAGGATCAACAAGATGAAGGAGACTTACTAAACAAGATTAGTGAAATCGTTACAATACATTGCTGCAATTGAAAAGAGGAAGTCTTTTATTATATTAGTTAATTGGTATTTGTAATCTTGATACTTTACTAATTTGTTTAATCCTTGAGCGTGGTCTCGTAGAGTAGAAAAGGTCCAAACAACATTAAAAACTTCTTGTGTATTTTTTTTTTTGAGTTCTATTGCAACAAAAAGTACTCATTGTTGCAACACATTTTATGTTACAACATAATTAATTAATTTATCTTTCAAATAATTAATTAATTATTTAGCAATATTTAACAAAGCAGATCTTTCGAAAAATATATTATTTATATTTGTTAGAGGTCTTAGAACTGCAAATCTAGAGAAAATTTTTCTGTGATTATTCAATTTTTATGTCTAAAATTCCTAAATTATCTTTTAAATACACTTTTATGTATTAGCACATTCTCCATACATATGTTTTTGGTCATAAATTTAATAACAAGTTATAATTTAGAAGGTCAAAGATCTAAATTGCTTCAAATTAAAAAATTTAAGGACTTAATTGCTATAATTAAAATTTTGAATACCAAATTATCATAAATTAGATAGTTCAAGGATTATTTGTGTGGCATTAACCCTTTTAATTGATTTACACTCTCGTAATCTCTTACCGAAGAAATAATGACGTAATCCTAAACAATCATATAGAAGTGGAAAATCAAATTAAAGATGAAGAATTACAAAGGAAAGAGGTGGCAAGTGGGCCATGCCCCCACCCCCAAAATTTTTGCCCCTTCTATTTTTTATGCAAATTTTTGTATTGGGAGATTATATTTGTACCCAAGGAACTCTGATCTAAATTAATCCAATTAAAAATTTAAAAAATATAATAATTAGTAATTATCTCTTATTGTTCCTAAAATAGCCTCTCTTTATGCACCCCATCAATTTTTTTTTTTATTTTTTTTAAAAAAAAAAAGAGATCAACCCATTGATTTCATTCACTTAACAATTTTGGTACCTCTACTCAAATCAAGGTTTTTTTTTTTTTTTGAAGAAATTATGTTTTTCACTTGTAGATAATACCCATTATTTTTAAATCCATGTACATAATATATATTCGTGATTAATCTGTACAAAGCCATTTGCAGATAAAATATTATATATATATATATATATATATATAGATTTTATTTAGATACAGGTATTTTATTCAAAGTAAGCATAATCAAGAACGAAAAACGTAAGCCTCCAATCATTCATTCCACTTATGTGTAAATATTCAGGTTTTCAAAAGGAATTCGAGAATTTTTTATTTTTTGCTATTTTAGAAATAAGGGAACAATTAAATTCTTCATCATACAGTGAAATACTGGGAAAGGATTTTCTTTCCCATATGTATTTTTTTCCTTTCTCCAAATTTTTTTACATTTTATTTCATGCCCATTGGCCATATGTATTCAAAATACTAGAATCTTGAAATGTTTAAGATATATTCGAAGATGAAAACCAGTTTTTTATCCGTTGAAATGCATTCAATATCCCTTTGATTCCTTAATCTTTAACTCGTGAGGTGTGTGATTATTATTATTATTAATTTTTTAAAGGAATTTATGGTGCGATTAATAAAAGTGAGTTACAATAAGTTTACCGAAAGGGTATTTAATTATTTATTTTAGACTTTTCACCTAAGGTTAAATAAGTAATAAAAAATTTTGACAAAAAGGGTTGCTTTTATGCAACAGGTGGCTCTATTGCCACCTTTATGTCTATTATTCCTACATTATTTCTAAGACTACTTTCTCTATTTAAATTTAAAATTTAATTTTTGCTTATCATACCTCTTACTATTCCTAAATTATCTCTTAATTAATTCAATTATGTCTTTTTTTTCTCACCCATTCTCCCACCAACTCCCACCCTGGTCTATCTCATCTTCTTTTTCAGCCATTACTACCATCTCTCTCTCTTGTCCCCTCTCTCTCCGCTTTTTTTGTGCTTCACTGTTTCTTATCTTTGTTTAATCCCTCTCTCTTTTTTTGTGCTTCACTGTTTCTTATCTTTGTTTAATCCAACAAGAAGAATACTAACAATATTCTCTTTTGCATTTTTTTAATCTCATTGATTGATACGTGAATTTCATTATGATTTGTTGTATTATTAAAATATTAAACTGGATAATGAAATTCACGTGTCAGATAATAAAACTGAAGGATATAAAAAAAGAGTGAAAAAGAGATTATTTTTAGCATTTCTCTTCCAACGAACTTAAAAGTTCGTCCCTTTTTCTATGCAAAATGTTTCTTCTACATCTCTCGTTTCTTGATCGATAGTTATTCCTAATCTGATTACATATGCTGTTTATTTTTTTTCTTTGCAACAAAATTGATGGTTCCTTTTAAATAAAAGTTGAGATCTAAAAGAAAAAATTGAAAGCAGGTCACGAGCAACCAAATCTTCTGAATAGATTAGAAAGTCGAAGCATGTACGTAAATAAATAAAAAGATGAAAATTAAAACGAGAAGATAGTTATTTCTTAAAAAAAAAAAAAAGAAAGGAAGAGAAAGAAAGGCACGATGAAGAACAACCTTGAGTGAAGAAACTCCATTAAAGCTATGGAGTTGTTTTACCTTCTGCTGATGGAGGTTTTATCAACAATAAATTTATAAATAATTAAGAGATGTGGCTTGTGTGAATTGAAGTAAATAATCAAAGCAAATAAGGAGACACAA
>JXTB01000040.1:21228-34458 GCA_002914805.1 Parasponia andersonii
GCCACAATTTCAAAAGATTCTTTCATTTTAATCCTTCATTAATTACACTTTTGTCCCCAATTTGAAATTTCTTTTTCACTTTTGCCCCCAAAGGTACCTAGACTTTATCTTGTCTAGATTCAAAACCAGATTTATTTCAGATTTTTTTTTTTTATCCAAAATACAAAATTACCAAATTGCCCTCAAGGCAAAATTACTTAATTACCCTTAATAAAATTTGGGATTTTACATGCTTAGTATCACACCTTATATCCTATTTAATACCACTTGATGTGCATATAATTTAGAAAATAGCAAAGAGATTGAAAATAGAATATCTAGAAGGATTAATAGAAAAAGACAAAGAATTCAAGAGATAAACAAAAAAAAAAAATTAGAGAGAGATAGTCAAAATATTCATCATTCATTTAATAATTCATCAAGTCTGACTAATAATAAAAATAACAAGCCTTAGACATCTAAATCTCCTAGTTCAATTAAAACTTAAATTAAGAAATCTAAAATAAACTAAAACACTAATAAGATAAATAGCGGCAATAAACATCCTAATTATAAATAGTAAAACCTAATTATCTACCTAGTAATAGGTATCCCGCATTAGGTAACATTTTCTTTTAAACATGAAATGATCAAAATCATTTTTCACCTTCGTTCATATTATACACATGTCGTGCACGTAACTTCACAAACATTGTAACATATGTAAACATAATTCACATAGATAGCATATTCAAGAAATACATGTACTTATTATGCTATTATAATAAAGTAAAACAATATCTATTTATTTATCTTTAGTTGATATTCATCTTCAGTATCTTCCCTATCCACAAATCTCTTTTTATCTTTCTCTAAAATTTAGAAAACTACATATGATTCTCAAGCCATCTATTTACATACATAAGGCTCAAACTATCATCTTAGCCATCACCCTGAACTTCTCAGATTACGCCATCTAACATTTGCCTCCAAGTGCCACTTACTGCATATAAAACATTGACACCTAGCGCTATTATTCTTTTCAATATGTGTGACACCTAGCAACATACTAAGCTTGCCTACAATTATGATACCTAACGCCACATGTCACTTAACCATTATGGATCACCTAGCTAGCATCTTATCATCCTATGCTTGAAGTGACATCTCATGTCAAAAATCGAGATTTACCAAATTCTTTCTTGTAGACTAATTTTAACATCGCAGTTTTTTCTATTGTGCGCTCAATAAGTTATATAGTCTAGTTTGCTAGGAAATAAACTGTCAGTTTCATGAAAATCTCTTTCTTAAGATTTGTCTTTAAAAGTACATCTATTGACCTCTTTAGTACTACTATAGGAACTATTTTTTTATGCCATTTATAAGACCACGTGGTAGAAAAATCACGTCGCTTTGTAAACAATATAGAAACAAGTGATATGGTAGATCTCTGTAATATTATATCGTTTTATAAGCGACATGATATCATAATTTACCATGTCTCTTGTACAATAAGCGACGTGATAGATCGGGCTACCACACCGCTCCCAGAAAAAACAACATAGTAGGTTACGATACTATGTCACTTTTCTAGAGAGCAACATGATATGTGGCCTGAAATAAGCCTACCGACGTGGAACCCACTCCCAGAAAGTGTAAAACCCCCCTGGATTTATTACAAACCAAAACTAAAAACTTTATTACAATTCCAATAAAGTTTTCAATTAATATTGGCAAGCAAAAAAAAAAGATCATCTAATCTAATAATTTTACAAATTGGAAAAATATAAATCGTCCCTTTATTAAATCATAATCAGGACCACTCTTTTTACTACTCTTGATGTTTCGAAGTTAAATATCTGAAAAACTTTGTAAAACAAATACCAATACGACTAATTCACAATAACCAATTTGAGCTCATATATCACTATTTCTCAATCATTTTCGATGTCAATATACTAATATAATTATACTAACATATTTATATCTAATGTACTAATATTTCATACAAATACTCATCCACTAATAAGGCTTCTAATTAATATAATTGTCTCTAATTTAACAACAATTAATCACATTATTATCCCACCAACCATATTCAAAAGTTTCAAGTTAAACATACATAAAACATACAACATACAGTAACTTAAAATCTAATACATATTTTACTAACTAATCATCTAAATTTTATATTAATTATTAAATTGACAATTATCTATGATAATATGATCAAATTCATCATTAAAATTACATTAACTATACTCAAAAATATTATAAATACTTTATATTACCTAAAATTATAACATAAATTGTACAAACTCATCTCATATAACAATTAATAGTATAAATGAACTAATTTAAACCCTAAAATTACCATTCAGACTAACTAAAAAAATAAATTTAAATAATTTGGAAAAAATAAAAAAAAAATAGAAAAAAGGACCTATATTGCTCAAAATTGCTTATTAGGAGCAAAATTTAATATAAAATCTACAAAACTTGATCAAGAATGAATCTAACACACATGATAAATAAATAAAAAATCACATATTGGTCAGATTTTGCAACGGTGAACTGAGAAAATTTCAAACAATTTTAGAACGAAATAGAGCTAGAAAAACTAACGGATCTGGGAAATAATTCAATAGGAGTGTTGGGCTCGTCAAAAGGAAGAAAAAGCACCTAAAATCACCCAAAATGGTAGTGATTTGGCCAAAAAATAGAAAACTGGTGACAAATGAGGATTTTTTTGTGCTCTCGGGTCCCTTGGAGACGAAGAAGAAAAACTGTATTAGGGTTGAGCTGGGGACTAGCTGATAAAGGAAGGTACTACGTCACTTTTGGGAAGAGTGACATGGTATGTGAATGACATACCACATCATTTCTTGGGAGAACGACATGGTATGTGTAAAAACGAAATAACACAACACTTGTCTCAGGAGTGATGTGGTATCAATTGCTGCCACATTGCTTAACTTAAAAGCGACATAGTATATGTTGATGTCACGTCGTTTCTGTGCGATGTGACGTGCTCTTAATACCAACAAACGACGTGGTATAAATGACATGGAATATCACTTTTTTAGTAATGTAGTAAGCAACTTACTCATTTCTAGAGTCTGCATCGTAAAATATAAGAGCATATTTACTAATCTATAATAGAAAAAAAAAAGTAAATAAGGAAAGTGGAAGACTTTCATTTTCATGTATTTACATATCAATTAATTATACATAAAAAGATTTCATAGCATTACCCAATTATTAATGTTTCTTATTCCCTTTTATTCCGTTTCCAGTCAATCTATTTATAGATCAGTAAATATGACCTAAAATTTTTCTATTAATCTCTTCGTGAAATTATAAAATTATTAAGGACATATTTACTAATTTGTAACGAAGAACAAACGAAATGATGAATCCTTTATATGTTTATATAATAACTAGAATGAAGAAAAAAAATCCTAACTTTTCTCAAACATTGCCCATATAGCCAAAAAAAAAAAACGAAAAACAAATAATTAGGCATGCACGTGCATTGATAAGTGCCGTTTTTGTCTCTGGATTTTTTTTTTTTTTTTGGGTTACTATATAGTAGGCGTTGTAGTTGGCTTAAGATTGACGTAATGAATGTGTTTTTGCACCTACATGGGCTCATTGTGTTTCAGGTACCGATTGCAATTTCTTAATCATGTCTCGAGATATGTTTAAGGTTTTTGATTGCTGGTTTCATACATTTTAGTCTAATGTCTTATAAATTTAATCGCATAACTACTTTCAGCTTCTCACTATGTCCAAGCATTTTGGTTGCAGGAATGCTCTCCCACTGTGTTTATTGTGCTTATTACTCCACCGCCAGTTGGTGAGGATAGTCGTAATGAAAATGCAGGGTACGGTTCTTCTTCTATAAACATATATAGCGGTGTTGCTTTATCGGGTGACCCGTTCCTTCCAATTTTACTATCTGCTTCGTAGAATCATAAGCATGCCACATTCATTTTCTGTTTTAGGTTAGAAGTACAATTTGTGGTGTCAAGCCCTGAGACCGGAGGCATGGAAACCACTACGTGACCATAAAGTTTAACCCCATAAGCATGGGAGGCTTCATTAATTCTAATAATAAACAACACTCAATAAATTAAACTCTCAAAATTCTTATGATCATAAAATACCCAAATCAGTCTAAACGTACTGTTAACAGTAATCTTTCTATATACCATAGGATTAAAGAAAATTGAAACCATGACACAATATTATCTCAACTTGCTTATTCAGTATTAACATCATGTCTCACCATGGTGCATGCCATGAACTGCTAGAGTGGTAGCTACTAGGCCATATCTAGCTATCATCGTCTCTTTTCATTCCCAACGTTTTTTTCAAATCAAATTATAATTAGAGAGCGTATAAAACCTATATATTGCCCACACGCATCTAAATGAGCCGAGATTTTCTGAACTTAAAGATTGGATAACTCTTGAAACTTATGCTTTATAGATAATAAAGAGTACTATTATATCATAATATTTGGTCACAATTGAACGCTGACTGATCGTTATATGGTGAGAAATCCAGGGAAATAGTGGCAGAAAGGATAAATGAAGTAACGGGACTCTATGCAAAGAAGTGCATTGAGCTGGCTAAGGAAATGGGTCTTCCCTCTATTAATCTATGGTCCAAGATGCAGGAAACAAAGGAGTGGCAGAATAAATTCTTGAGGTAACGTTTGATTTCCTTGTACAATATATCATAATCATTAAGAAACTGGGTCCATTTTCCTCTGACTAGGCATTCCTTGATCAAGCTCTATCATATGCTTGCCAAAGAAAGGAAAAGTGAACGGTAAATTGTTAGTCTCAAGAAATATTAGAGTTTTACTAAGATGGCTCTTAAAAAATTTATGGCATGTAGTTTCAAGTTCATAATGAAAAGAATCACAAGAAGAAAGAGTTCAAAGATCTGTCATCGGAATGAATAAAAAAATTATGTCATTCCTTCCAATATCACTAACTACGGAAAGTATTCCGAAAAAATTTGTGTAATCCAAAATATGTAGGTAAACAAATTAGTGGGTGGAAAAGAGAAACACTACTTTCCTGATTTCCGTTCCTTTTGCGGTTTATTACGGATTAGTAAATATAGTCTTGGAGAATACTCCGATGCATAGTCTTAGAGAATACGGTGCAGTATATTCACCTGGATCTGAGAGTATCCCACTTGAGTTTTGGTATTTTGAAATTACATGGTGGTTTTTTTCCTTCATTACAGTGATGGCTTGCACTTGACACCAGAAGGTAATGATGTGGTTCACCAAGAAGTCACAAGAGTTTTCAGCGAAGCCTGGTTTTCGGCTCCGGACATGCCTTACGATTTCCCTCCCCACTCAGAAATTGACCCGACGAACCCCGGGGATGCTTTCCAGTGAAGAATATTCTTGTAACATTCTGCTAAGCTGGTTCTCCCATCATGATTCTAAATAATAGATTGGAAATGTCCAGTCTTTTTTCTTTCCAAATAGAAACCATGTATTTGTATTTACTTGATTAGCCTACCTAATTTTAAGACCAATATTCGATTAGCTTACTTGTCATTTATTTCTTTTGCATAATATTTTTCTCTGTGAAGCTGGGCCTTCCCCAGCCTTAACCATCTTAATTCTCATTTTCTCAGTTACTCTCTATGTGATTTCTTCGTTAATATGGTTCAGACTTAAGATATCTGAAGTTTATTTCTCGATTGATTTATGTGATAAAGACCAGTTTGAATGCCTGCCGTTACTCCAACAGGTACTATAGTAGCTAGTTGTGATTAAATATTGTAACCAAATTTCACACCTTTCTCCATATGTGTTCCATTATTTACGACCAAATTAATGTCTTCTTTTAATTGTGTTTTTATGTTCACTAACTAGGTTTACGTTAACACTAGTTGAAATCAAGGCTATTCTTAAGTAATTAAGATTATAAGACTGCATAACGTAATTATATCTTTTAATTAAGTTCTTTGACCAACGATAAAGGATGGAAATTAACGTAATGGAATTTTTATATCTATTAACTTTAATGATTTTTAATTGCACTAGCAATAAAACCGATTAATGAAAAGGTAAAATCAATACGAAGGAAAACATAACATGAAAAGGAAATTAAAAATAAATAAATGAACTTGATTATTTAATTAAAGAGTCTCAGATTATTCATAATCGACGGTGTTGATGAATCTCACGTCAAAATAAAGGCGAAGTCCCTCCTCACTTATTAAGAAATAAACAAAAAGGTGACATATTCCTAAAAACTTTAGACCAATTTCCCTCATTCTTTCTTCTGCTATCTCTATCTCATGGAGCTTGAAACCGTGTTTAGAGAAAACAAGGCTTATTATCAATCACTTTTACATGAAAGCTACATGAAACCTTATTAAAAATACGATCATGCCGGCTACCTTCGCATTAGTGTAGCTTCTATCTTCACGATTTTCACCATGATATTCTTGATCATGATCATCAATTCTATAATGTTGACTTTCTTCTTTATTTCCATTGATCTCTTAAGTCATCACAATTCTCCACGTAAAGCTAGTGTTTTGAGTGGAGCTGGACTTGGACGCTTCTTAAATGTACAACAGTTGAGTACAAATATGTGTGTAATTTAAGATAATTTATGTATTAAGTTTACTTATGGTTATAGGCATCACGTTGGAAACATAGTTCTTGTGACTATACCCAAAATTCACAGAACTCTACAGCGTTACTAACGTTAGAATTCACCTCTTATGTTTCAATATCAAGAACTCAAACCCCAACAAAAGTATGATTAGAAGACGAGCTTTCCAAATACAACTAAAATACTAACGGCTAGCCCCATGTGGACTGATTTAAACTAGTGAAAGAAACATTGAAATTAAAACTTTGACAAGTTTACTGCCTACCATAATATTTTCTGCCCTTGTAACTTTTTGGCGAAACAGATACTGAACAACGTATTTCTAGGCACAGTTCATTTGGAGTCGATCACTTTTGATTCCTGAAGGCTTTTGCCCGACACAACAGGAGTAAGTGGGGCGGCCCAACGACCAGCAACCAAATTTTTTTCCAAAGCATACCGGAGAGGTTGATTTAGCAGGTTGAAAAGAAACAATTTTTTCTACAAATTAAACTACATAATACGTTCCAATTACTCCAACAGGGACAGCAAAAAATCCCTACCACCATTTACTAGCTGTCACGAAAAGAATAACACGTATCCAGATAAGCAAAACAACAAAGGAAAACCAAAAACACTCGGTTCCTGCCTGACCTACAAACAATTTGTTGAACGCATCAATCAGGGATTTCTTCATCTAACACATGTAAACAACAAAATTTCTTCATAAGACTTCTCAAGCAGTCTTGGCCTTTGGCTTAATGCGCTTCACCCTTGAGTATAGGAAAACTCCGGCAAGAGCCACCCCAGTGCCTGCATCAGATCAAATATTAGAAAACCTCCAGAACTAGTGAAAAGTGGACTTCCCACGTCTCAAATTCAGTTACAAGAAAATTTTTGTCGAAAAGCAAAATCAAGCAATTTACCAAGGGAGTTGATGAGCGAGACAGGTGTTTGGAAGAAAATAACAGAGCTCACAATGACCACCACCCTCTTCACACAATTCCCAACAGAGTGAGTGACAGGTGATACCCTCTGCAATATCATGTAAGAAACCTACACGAGACAACCCATCAAAGTGTCAGTGACATTCAAACAATATGGTACCAACTACCAGATAAAGCTTAGGACAAGGAATGTATGCAAACATCTCATATGCTTTTAAGAATATCAAAGATCCCTTCAAACCAAAGCACCGTTATATATTCCCCTGATTCTATTGTTTTTGCACCACCCTCACTTTTCTTGACAAATTAATTATTAAAGTGGAGGAGAAAAGTAAAGTGAAGCAGAAAAGTACAAGCTTGTTATGTTATCTGGTAACAAACTAGAACACTTCCACCAACTTACAGGAAAGTTATTATATTTAGGCATATAAAGTCCTCTTATCATACATGGTACATTGAAAAAGAACACAGTTTTAAATCAATACTAAAGTCATCACAGATCAAAAGGTAAGCCACAGAACTAAATTTGAAGAAAACAAAAACTTAAAATCAATAGAGAGACATTTCTATGAAATACCAGTGAAATTTTCCAGCGTAGAGAGGAGGAAAATCTAAAAATCAAATTATAAAAAGCAAGCCTCACCTGTTGATAAGCATGGAAACATAGAGCAGCAAGAAGCGACCTTGTGAGTACTTGTTTAACATTTAATCCCTGTTGTTGAAGACAATAAAAGGCGACAGAATTAATTCTAATTAATTCTAGATATAACCAAAAGCAAGCCACAGTTAGTAACTTTAAGCTCCAGTAAAATACTCACAGCAGATTGTAGGTATGCTGGTGAAAATTTGACACCCTCCATGAATATAGTCACAGGGGCTAACAGGAAAAAGGACATCACAGTTATTGTTGAGAAGAGAGTAATGTTGTCCAGGGAATCCTGTTGAACAAGAAGTACTTATTTTAGGCCAATTCAAAAAAGAAAATGAAACAAATAAAAATGTTGTTTAATAATTGAATCTGAAGAACGTATGGTACCTCTTTGTTAACCATGACCTTCTTGCTAAGGACATTGCGAGATTGATTTGACAAATTGGAAGCCATTGCACTCCAAAATCCAGCCCTACAAAGAAGTGGATAAATAAACAAATAACAGAAGACAAGAGCCTTTTATAAAATTGCCAATTCATATATCAAAAAACATGCTCTACCTCCCCTTTCCCGTTATCTATTTCTTTCTTCTTCTTTTTTCAAAAAAGAAAATGAAGTTGATAATAATATATGTCAAACTGATTACTTACCAGTTAAAAGAGGCCTCTGTAACTGATGCCAATGCCACTCCACCAACAATTGGCACCAAGGACCCAACCACCCAAAGAGTAGGCAGCTGAAGTAAAAACACAAAAGTAGAAGTTGAAACTATTTACTTGCAATAAATCGAATATCAATAGTTTTGACACTCAAATTATACTCTAGTTATGAATATAAAATTAGACACTTGTAAAAAACCATCAAAAACAATCATTTTCATGAAACTTAAAGATTGTAATGGCAACATAGAAATAATTCATGCCTATGTCACGACTCATAATCATAAAGAATTGGTTGACTAAAACAATTTCATCTCAATCCAGAAATAATTCATGCCTATGTCACGATTCATAATCGTAAAGAATTGGTTGACTAAAACAATTTCATCTCAATCCAGCATACTTTAGATGCAATATCAAAGACGAAATGAATGCATGAAAACTCACCTCCCCAAGAAACATTGCAGAGAGGACTACTGAAAAGAAGGGCTCCATAGCTTTGATTGTGTGTGTGAACGAAACAGCCACTTTTCCAAGACTCATATTGGTGAAAAGGTTTCCCAATGTATGAACCACAGCCAATGGTAATATTGTTGCAAGCTGCAATAAAAGTTACTCATTTTTAGGTGTTACTTGGAAGACATCAATAAACTATAAAATTAGAAACAACACTTCTAGCCACATTATTATAAGTACCTGGGCACCACTAATTTTCGGTTTTTTGTAGAGATTGAAACCCCACATTGTTAGAACAAGTACAGTCCCAACAGCAAATTGAACTAATGTAACAGTAACTGGGTACGGGTACACCTTCAAGACCTGCAACCAAGAAACACAATCAAGTCATATTATATTCTCTTCCGAGCCTTCTCTTTCCCCAAACATAGCAAGTTCTCACAAGTCTATTTTATCCATTAAGTTCATGTCAAACTCATATTCTAAACATAGGCCATGTTGTACTAAATCCATAATTGACCAGACCATAAAGGGAAGAGAAATCATGGAAGTGTTTCCCTTTCCCATCCTTCATCTGTTTACTAACCCATTTGGGGCCCAATCCTTGACATAGTTAGTTAAATCGAGTAGGGGTAGACTCAATATTTTAAAATTCTTCCCCAAAACCCTTTTCCTTCTGCATTCCTTTTCATTATGGATTAGTAAAAATGCCCATCACCATGCCAATAAATCTCAGTTCCCTATGGCTTACTCTTTTAAACCTTAAAAAGGGTGACTGAGATTTTAGCGAAATATTGAGAATATTTTGATCTTTCATTTCACGAGGAGAAAAATTAAAAAAATAATAATAATAATAATAATAAATTCAAGCAAAATCTTGAAATTGCTACCAAGCAACAAGTCAATAACCAGTCAAGGCACGTCCTATACGGCTATATCTTATAACATCTTGTATAACTTGCTAATTAGAATCTTGGGTTTTGAATATTCATTCCAATCGATCTCGCATTTCCACCCGTCCATGTCACAAACAAGCATATAGTAATCAACAAATTCATCCAAAAACCATATAGCAACGCACCGATTTCACATCACAACTCGCAAAATATTAGGTACCTGCTTGTTGTAGATATTGAAATAGATGTTGAAGAGGTACCACAGACCGAACAACCCACCAAGCTCCAGAGTCTTGGCGAAGCTACTGGACTCGGCGCTCCCGCCAGCGCTCTCGGGCACGGGGCTCGCCCTAACCTCAAAGCGGTTCGCCTCACCATTCTCGGAGCTCAAAGAAGGCGCGGAACAACTCCACGGCCTGAACTTGAACGGCGAAGACGACGAAGAGGGAGAAAGGGACCAAGATCGGCGAGGCGGAGACGCAGACAGCGAGGCATTGTTGAGATCGTGAGACGACCTCCTCGAAGAGGCGCGAATGGGATCGAACCTCCTAGGGCTGGTGGAAGTGGCCCGAGGGTTCACGAGGTGGAGAGAAGAAGAAGAATAAGAGAGTGTGAAAGCCGTGCTCTGCATCTTCGTCTTCCTTCTTTCTTTCTTCTTCTTCTTCTTCTTCTTCTTCTTCTTCTTCTTCTTCTTCTTCTTCAAGGTTCCAGAGACAGAGATGGATCTCTCTGGTGAAGACGACGGAAGATCACAAGAGAAGAAAAAGAAGAGAGAGAAAGAGAGGACCTCGGAGTCTCCGCAGAGAAGCGAGGAGTGAGGAGGCTTTGGTTTTGGTTGGTTACAGTAGGTAAGCTCACTGTAACGACGGCTGCAGCTGGCTGGGCTTGGCTTCTCTTACGCTCTCTATTGTCTATGTTAAAAGAAAATAAAATCTTGATTTTTTAATTAAGAAATAGATAACTAAATATTATAAGAGTACCGCCGTGTAATTAGGGTCCTGTACAAGGGTATTAATCGTCTAACTAAATACGATTTTAATGGTTAGCTATGGATGGAGTTTAGATTTTCTAGGCTCGTTATAATCTCTCTCTTTTCCTTTTTTTTTATCGCAATTATTTATTGGTCTCTCTCTCTCCTTCCTCCTATCTATCTCACTCTTCTTTATCTCTCATCGATTTCTACTCGCCTATAGTTATGGCTCTTCCCTAGTCGCGCCACTCGTCGATCTTTGCTCTTGTATATTTACAACTCAGGTTAAAAATTGAAGTCGAAACGAATGAGATATAATTCAGCTCGTTAATTAGAGTTTAAATTCGATGATATTCATCACTGTTTTCGATGATATTTTGATTCATTTTCGATGATCTTTTGACTATTGCATTTTGATTCGAAATTTCGATGCATTTTCGAGAATTTTTCGACTATTATAATTTTTTCAAAACATTATATCATTATAATAAAGTAAATAATATTCCAAACTTATTCTAATTAAAATATTAAAATTATTCATTACAACGTTGTACTTAAAATCTTAAAATTAAATTGATAAAATTAATATTACAAAATTCTCAAGATACGTTATTTGTTGTTTGATTTTCTATACAAAATTATTTATTTGAAGCTGTTGGTATCATGTACCTACAAGTTGCCCGATTGTGGCCCTTTCCACTACAACAGCTACAATAGCATTGCATTATGATCTTCTCCCCTTTTGAATTTGTACGTTTTGTTTTCGGCCGGCTAGCCTTTGGTTTATAAGGAGGTGGTTCTACTATACGTCTGCTAATATCATCAGGTACATTTCATTCTTCTTCATTTCCTACTGGATATATAGTCTCTGCATATGAGTACAACCATACGTCAACTGTATAATATCAGGAACACAAGGAGTATGGATTGATGCGTCGACTTAGAGTAGCCGTCAATGCATGCATACATGGCAGACCTGTCAAATCAAACCTCCTACAACTATAAGTCTTTGTCTGTAACTTAACTTGACCGTCTCTGTTCACCGTCCATGACATAAAACTCATAATGGCTGAGAGGCTGAATAATCAAAGTCTTCGCAGCCTCAATACGGTCCTCCAATTTCTTCTCAATCTTTTTTGGTAATGGTTTATTGGATTCAATTGCCAATGTTCGTCTTTCAAAGAACCAAGTTTGTAGTGTATATCTCAAAAACTCTGCCAAAGTTGTGATTGGATACTTTCTTGCATCTCTACTCGTATTATTAAAGCTCTCAGCGTTAATACATGTCATGATGTTATAACGAATGGTAGAAAAGTTTGCACGGCTCCATTTCTCAATGCCTATTTCTTCTAAATAATTAGCAATGGCTTGATCCTTGACCTTGATCTTCTCAAAATGATGAAGAAAGTCACTCATCCGATAGGGTTTTGCCACCAAGAAGTACTCACTGTGGCAATGATCAGTCTTGAATTTTGCTTGGATATTCATACTAATATGATGTATGCAAGCTCCGTGGTGTGCTTCAGGGAACACAGTCGACAATGCATTCGTAATACTTGAGTGTCGGTCCGATATGAAGACCAAGTTCTCAACGTCTCCAATTGCTTCCTTTAGTTTCACGATAAAATACATCCAGGAGTCATTGTTCTCTGAGTCGACTACTCCAAATGCAACAGGATACAACTGTCTGTTTGCATCTTGTGCAATCACAGCCAACATTGTCCCTCCACAGTTTGTTTTTAAGAATGATCCATCCACACATAGCATAAGACGGCATGTTGTTCTAAAGCTCCGAATAAATGCACCCAGTGACATGAAGAAATACTTGAAATATCTCATCTCATCAGTCTCTAAATGCGTGACTGTTCCTTGATTAGTCTTCTCTAACATATATAGGTAAGATGGCAGCTTTTGATATGAACCATCCATTGTTCCCCTCACATACTGAAGTGCTTTTTCCCTACATCTCCATGCCTTTTCATATGTCATGTTAATCCCATAGTCTTTAGAGAAATCGTCGATTATTGATCGAGGGG
>JXTB01000040.1:34481-52213 GCA_002914805.1 Parasponia andersonii
TTCAGCTTCAAGTCTTCCTTATTCTCAAATAGTTGACCGATCACGATTTTCACTGAATTAGAAGATCCAACTGACAAGTTGTTAGGTATTCCCTGTGGCAATTCTCCCTCTGAAAACAAGAGAGTACTTTATTTCGCTTCATTATCTACTATTCTTACTCTACGCACTCGAGTACTTGAAATCCTTGTTGTTGTCCCTGGAGTCTTAACTACTTCACCAAAGCATTCCTTTAACTCATCTATTTTCTCTGCACCTGTTTCAGGCATAAATGAAGTATTTTGATTGCAACCCTCACCCACAGGTGTCAACTTCGGTAAAATGGACACACATAAAGGAGTACAGTTCTGAATAGAGTAAGACATCTCCTCAAGCCAAATTTCTAGGTCACTATCAGTAGTAATCTTCGTTGGAGGAATAGGGATTCCATCTCCACCATCACATTTATAAACAACCTTAAGTTCTAAATCAAAACGATTTTTATGTACTCCAATCACCTCATATAGCTTATCTACAAGGGTCACAAAAGTTATACCCATCCATATACCCATGGCCTTACTTTCTTTAGCAATATAAGACCATAATATTTTCTCTGACGAAAACATCCATTCACCGTTATACAAAACTATGATGTTGAAACGTGACTCTACAGATGAAACAAAAAAAAAAAAATTAGATTCAACAGAAAAAATCATAAAATGTAAAATGAAGAATCTATATTTTTAGCTATCGAAAATAGGTCGAAAATTCGACTACCATCGAATTATAGTCAAAATATAGTCGACGAAATTCTTACATCTCAGATTTCATCAAAATTTGGTCGAAATTATAATCGAAATACATCGAAATTGATCGAAAAAATAATCGAAATAGTTATCGAACAAAATCATCGAAAATAGTCATCGAAAATAGGTCGAAAATTCGACTACCATCGAATTATAGTCGAAATATAGTCGACGAAATTCTTACATCTCAGACTTCATCGAAATTTGGTCGAAATTTTAATCGAAATTGATCGAAAAAAATAATCGAAAATAGTCATCGAAAATAGGTCGAAAATTCGACTACCATCGAATTATAATCGAAATATAGTCGACGAAATTCTTACATCTCAGACTTCATCGAAATATGGTCGAAATTACATTGAAAACTCGATGCTTATAATGAGGCAGTCTTATTTTTTGAGAAATTCAGACTTTTGCAGATAATCGCAGATCTAGAAAACAACTTTTAATGTATAAATTATGCTCGTAACATATCAAAACTCAGTTAAAAACTATTGCAAACAGTACCCATAATATTTGAAAATATAAATTACATACCCATTTCGCAGATTTCTGTCCTCCGTCTTACCGCCAAGTCTTTTTTCTGTTTTTTCAAATTTTATCTTTCTTCTTTTCTGCTCTTAGAATTTCAGCTCCTTAGACAGTGTGATAACTTTAAGCATGAGGTTACAGGAAACATTGTGAGGATATAGAGGGAGGAATAAGGAGCTACAACTAGGTTAAAGAAAAGAAGAACGACATATACATTGTAAACCAATTATTAAGGGCAGAAGTAACATTTCAGGTGGATATAAGCATATTTTTCAGAGTTTTATTGAGGGAAGTATATGTGTCAAAATATGCCTTTTATGATACATATTTAACCTAATTTCTCTAATAATATTCACACTTAACGATTAAAATCATAGCATTTATAATTAATGACCATANNCATATTTAACCTAATTTCTCTAATAATATTCACACTTAACGATTAAAATCATAGCATTTATAATTAATGACCATATATAGGGTCATAATTGGAGGGTCTTATTATAGACGCGCTCATATTATAATAATAAGAAAAATAGAAAATAAAAATCTTTAAAGAGAAATTTGTGACTTTGGATATTCTTTTACTTTTAATTTAATTCCTTTCACGTTTTTTTTTTCTTTTGGTGTGTATTGAATATTATATTTCCGTTTCTAGGAAAAAAGAGCGCGGATTTTTATTTTTTTTCTAATTTTATTTCTTAATTTTTTGGGTAGGTAAAGGGAGTATGCTTTAAAAAAAAATTATTTTCATATTTTTGAAGAATACACAAATGATACCTTAGGCCTTTTCTTTTCATGCACAAAAGAACCGTTTTATCGAAAAGTTACAATTGTGACCGTCGATGTTGGATTTTCTTTCAAATTTCTCCCAGTCAGCTTAATATGTTAAAATTATTCGATGAAAATTAAAATATATATGTACCGGAAAAACTCAACCGAACAAGTATTAAACTTTAAAAACTGTTACATAAGACGAAGATAATGTGTGATCATTTATATCATGTCTGATTACTTTAGCCAGTTTTTTATTTTGTTCCGTTGAGGCTTTTTAGTATCTACGGAGGACAAACTTTGATTTCCATTCATTACTTTTGTCAATTGCATTGACCAAGGACAAATCTGGAAGAAAATTCAAATTCGAAGACTTGAATTATAATTTTCAGACATACCGGGTCTTTGTGCAAAAGAAAGTAAATCTCAGGGATTATTTAGTAACTCAACCAACTTCTTGTTTTTTTTTTTTTTTTTTTTCCTAAATTGGTTAGGTGGGTTTTTTTGGATATTTGTTTTGAGACATTAAAGTGTGATGATAGATTTTGGTCCAATTAAAGAATGAGCATATCTAGGGACAGGGGGAGAACAATTGACATTTTTGGCGTGGGGTTGGAGGCTGGAGAAGTTCAATTTGAACTTGGAGTTCGGAATTGGATTTGGATCTTTGTATGTGGGAAGAAAGCCATATCCAACAACCGCCAGTTCATCCACCATACCTAATTAGTGATCAAATCTCCTAATTGTGGTGAAATTAGCCAAGGCTTAAAAAGTTGATTCGGATCAAAAAAAATTTGGGAGTCACATGAAAATTCAATGGCCAAATAAACTCCAACTTTATGAGTTATGGAGATGCAACTCAAACTCCACCTGCCTCTGATATTTTATTTCAAGTGAAAAAAAAAATGCTTTTCTTGCACTCAAAAAAGCTTCCTACTTGTGGGGTAATTCATCTCACTTAAATGTCATTGTATCAATATCATAAACCAGTGTCTCAAACACAATGAGCAAACCGGATTCGCTTGCCACCTCTTCATTCCCACTTTTTCCCAAATTCCGAAAACAAAAACCTGGTAAAAGCAAAACAAAAAAAAAAAGCCCAATTAAAAAACCAAAAAAAAGCAAAAAAAAAAAACAACCCCAAAAAAAAAAAAAAAAAGGGACTAAAGAATATAGAAAGGAAAGTCTCAAAAATGTAAACACACATCATTTCCCATTGACATAAGTGAATGGATAATGATGTGCCATGCGTGAGCTAATGAACTTTAACGAAAACAAGAACCATTTTGCTACTCGTAGTTGAACCAAACTATAATAAACATCATAAATTAAATAAATCCCTCCAATCTGGGAAAGACAGTTACAAGTGTATTTGTTGAAATATAAATTCCCTCGTCACCGTTACAACATTAAGGCATGTATACTTGCACACTTGCGGTCTTGGTTACATTGCAGACAGGGCATACATCTATATACACTTGACAATCTTTACAAACACAAAGGTGTCTACAAGGTAATAACAAGACTGAGACTTCTCTAACCTTGCAAGTCCTGCAATTTATCGGCTTCTTTGAAGATCCAGAAACATCTGCAGTGCCAATGTGATTCATGTTGGTGTAAGAGGCTGCATCGTCTACCTCACTGTCCCCATAGCCTTCCTTTGCATGCATGCCGCTTTTTGCTATGGCCTGCTGTAGGTTGCTCCTCAAGAAATTGACTACAGACTCATTGTATTTTGCTTTGTAGTGCCAAGACTGGACCTCCACAGTGACCTGCTTTATTCTATCCATTAGTTCCTTGTTCTTGCAATTCATGTTCTCTATTTCAACCTCCTTTTCATGCAACTTCCTGCTAACTCCTTTCTCAATGGCATTCAAGAACGAAACAGTCTGTCTTTGCCTCAGTTCTATGACACCCTTGATGATCTTCTCTTCCTGCAAATTGAAATACATCAAGTGAGAGAACTGATCGTAAATGTTCCAAAGAGATGGAAGCCATTCAAATCTTTCACTACTAACTGTTAATACAGATCTGATGCACATAGAAACTTAAGGTACAAAAATTTGACTCCTAAATATTATGATAAAATATTTTAAATTGTTCTAGTGCCAATAGTAAGTAAAATAAAGCAGCCTCGGTGACATCCCATAGAGACTCGAAAAACTGATTAACCTTGCAAGAACCACTTACATGGATCATTAGATTAATCAAAACGCATACATCGATAGATAATGTAAAGATCATGTTAGTTCAGGAAACACTTCTTGCATCCCCATGATTTTCAAGAACAAAAAGCATTGGTAGAATGTTCCACATAGAACTGGCACCATAAGTTGATTAGCAATATAATATGAGGTACCTGAACTTTTACGTACTGGTCGAATTCATCTTTCTGACGATCAATCTGAATCTTCAGATTATCACTGATGGATGAAATAACAGGGAGAACAGCTTTCAAATTTTCACTAGCTGAAGTAACAGAAGAGTTGTGTTCTTCCTCCTCATATGAAAGTTTAAGCCCAGTTGACACAGGGTTCGGGTTCAAAATGCTTCCCGACTGACCAGCTTTATCTTGACATATGTAATTATTTATAGGCAAGAGATGCTTTTGTTGCATGAAAATAGAATCTGTCTCTCGGCTTCTATGATTTGGTTGGGGTGTAGCAGTTGTATGCTTGTTTGCCATATGGTTCATGTGACCACTACTGCAACCAACTGGGACTGTGAAAATTGCAACATTGGCCCATGAGACACAAATACTAATGATAGTTTGAAAAAGCAGGTAGGAAACGAAAACCCAGCAGATATAATCAAATTATTAGTGTCAACAAAGAGGGACATAGTAGTAATGTCAAGTTGGCAGCCAAAAGCTATTTCGAAAGACATAAGAAGATAATAATTAATACAAAAGGATAATCCCTGCTGTGAAGATAGAAGGTGGAGATGGGGTTGGAGGGATGACAACACTCAGGTGAACCACAAACCATTGTGATTTTTTACCATAAAGGAGCTTAGGGGAAAAACAAAGGATCTAAAAAAGTTGCACAACCCCTATGACGGCCCACTAGCAACGTCATGGTGTTAAATGCTTTCACCCAAAAAGGAAGCTCATCATCCAAGTATATAACTCTCGAAATTACATTCATTACAGGGCACCAGATATCTGGATACAGAGTATGAAATATTATTTTACATGTCTAGATAAACTCACAACTTGCAGGAATGTCACTCTCTATCTCTCTCTATATCTCCACCCAACTGGGTTATGCAAACACAGATAGTAAATACCCAAGAAAGCACAATGAAACTCACAATTAACTGGGTTATTTTTCTCATTAATTCATCTAAAGCGGAAAAAAAATGTTTATAGAAGTCAATCAAACTCTGCCTCACAATGTGAGGCAGCCATAACTCATGAAAACCAGAATGAAAACACTCACAGTCTCCAAATAACTGCAGCTGAGGAAACGCATTGGGACCAAGCTGAAACTGATTCTCCTCAACGAAAGCAGGGAACAAAGGACCGCTATTATCACCTCCAAACATATCCCTACACAATCAAAAACCGAAAAATAAGTTCAACCTGTTTGAAGTATGACAGTTCTTTCAATTTCCCGCATCTTAAATTTTCCTTTCTTTTCCCAGACTACTCTTTCTCGGCAACCAAACAGACCCGGAAAAAAAAAAAACATTTGAAGTTCAATTTCCCACATCTTAAATTTTCCTTCTTTTCCCAGACTTCTCTTTCTCGGCAACCAAACAGACCCAACAACAAAAAGAAAAACTTTACCAAAACTGAGCAGAACCCAATACAGATCAGCGAAGATAGCAGCAGTGGTGGATCGGAGAGAGAGAGAGAGAGATGGGAAGATATATATATACATAGAGAGAGAGAGAGAGAGAGAGAGTACTAGAGGAGGAGGTGGTGAGTAATGGAAATGGAGAGAATTGTGGTAATAATTGGTTCGTGGAAAAAAGAGGGAGTGGTTGCGGTTAAGAAGAAAGCCGATTATTCCATTTGTACGGGAACTTGTTACTGTTGCTGCGGTTGTGGAAATCTTCATCGCCTTCATCACCTTTCTTTTTCTGTTCTCTCTCTATCTCTCTCTTACCAGAATCCTTTATTTTTATTTATTTATTTTTTTCCTGTGGATTGTGTCAAGATGAACTGACGAAATTGCCCTCCATTTTGATTTTTTTTTTTTTTGGTGGGCCCTTCAAGAAATATGAATTGGATTTTGGTTGGGAGACACTTGTGGGAATGCTTATGTGTTTTCCGTATGCAATATCACCTCTGGATTCTCACGTTGTTCAGTCTAATGGAATAATCAATTATGCTATGGAGTATAGATCTCAATTATTGGACCAACACTTATATTTTTCTTTTAGAAAATCAACTTCAATAAATAGAGTTAATGAGTACATGTCAAGATTTGTAAGATATTATTCACTCTATAATTACCTTAAAAGCATATTTGTAAAAATAAAAAATAACATGTAACATCGGAACAAAGAAAAAGAAGACAATGAGCTATAATTATCGATGATGACATCGAATTCAATTTATAATTTAACATTTTAATTTATAAATAGATAAAAATGTATATTTGATATTTTTGTATTGTTTTGTACATGCGCTGTAAGCCTATTGTGGTTGAGTTGTGAGCAATGAGTAACTATTAGAGAAAAAAAATAGATATTTGGTAAATATAAGTTACAAAATTGTTATAATTTTTAAAATTAGCAAAGTATTTGATAAATTATAGATAATATGCGACGTAGAATAATATATTATATTAATATAATTTGACATAAACTAAAATTTATTAGTATAATTTTATTTTCTTTTTGAATTTTTTTTTAATTTAACTATTTTTTTATATAAATAAATTTTAATAAAATTATAGATAAAATATATCAAAATGACTACTAGTACCAAAAAAAATATTTAGAACTTAAATATCACAAAAAATAGATTGATAACTAATATGCTAAAATGATAATAGGACGAAGACTAATGATAGTGTTAACCGGACGAAATAATACTGTAAACGTAATCATCGAGTAATGACTAATACCAGCAGACGTAACTTTGAGAACTAGACGAAGAGGGCAACAATACTTATGAAATTAAGTTGTTCAACACTATTTACTTACTGTAGTATACGAAACTCCACACAAAAATTAAAAAGCATATGATGAAAGATTTTAAATAAGAATAAAAGACGCTCTCAAAAAAATAAAATAAAAATAAAAGACAAACAAATTTACATAACATTCCAATACCATATGATGAAAATGAGAAGAAATGGAAGAAAGGGTAATTTGGTACATAAGGCATCATAATTATGTTTAAATTTAAAAAGTTTTGGTAAGCAGGTGGTGGACTGTTCGAGGTCAACTAATGAGCTAAATAAAACTTGGAATAAAATAAAATAAATAAAAGGAAAAAAGCGGGAAGAATCACGATAGTCATTTTGCTTTCTTTGTGTTTTTTTTTTTTGGATGAATAGAGTCATATTGCTTTTGCTTTGCTTAATACTCGGTCTATTGTACTAGCAGTGATAGAGTCTAAAGTCCTGATCTTCTTTGGTGGGGTCCACAAATTCAAATGGGTTTCGCACTCCTCGTCGCTTTGTTTCTGCCTCACGTTTTGGCAAAATGGCTGGCAGGTGAAACCAAAAACAAAATAAAAAAACAAAAATTCGGACGACGCTAGATGGGAATGGGAAAGTCCGCAATACGCGGAAGCACTTCCAATTGCCATTATAGCATTAGTATATTCATTTATTTATTTTACACTCATTTTAGCATCTTATCTTATATGGTGTTGATATCATTTAAAGTGAATGTGCCTAAAATAAAATAAACCTCATATTTAGTGTAATTAGTACAAAATCATTCCACCGGATGACATGTGAATAGTAAAATAATCAAATGAATCTAAAGAAAACAAGGCTGGTTGTACCCACACACAAAAATAACGTGTACTTAGATTTTAGAATTTGATTAAAAATAACTAAAAAATAATGATTAATAGCAAAAGATAAATAATCTACGTTATTGCTTTCAACAATTTTCGGTACTTAAATTGTTGATTCCTTTTTCTCTGCTATAGAAAAAGGCGCTTTATTAGTCTTTGCCTTGATTAGCGTATTTTGAAAGTTGTCATGTAATTGTTATTTTAAACAGAATTTAAAAAATAATGTATAGTTTTTCAAAATTAATTTTGTTTTTATAATTTAAATTATTTAAAATATCATTTTATAATACATAATTTATTAAAGACTAAAATAGTATTCTTAAACGGCACAATAATTTTATAAATTAAATTTATTAAATAACTGCACTTGTTTTTTCTTAATAATCTTTTAGTCACGACATAACTACGACACATCGCTACTAAATACTAATCCTCTCATACTAGTTCTGAATGAAATACAAGGTGCAGATGGAAATCGTACAATAGAGTGGGGCCATAAGAAACAACAAGGTTATGTTCGGCAGATAAGGAAGAAAAATGGAGATAAGTAAGGAATTATATTATTTGGTATGAGATAAAAATGAAAATAAGAGAAAAGTGAGTGGAAAAAACATAGGTGTAGGGCTAACAAGAAAATTAATTCTCCGAAATTGGAAATTAAGAAAAGAGAAAAATAAAACTTTATTAATTTACTAAATTACCATCATTCACCAAAACTTTAAAAGAGTAGTTTTTGGGTGAAAATTGAACTTGTCTTCTTTTCTTTTTTTTGTTTGTTTTGAATCATTAAAATTGCCTTTTCAAAACAATCAATTTTATTTCATTCCTGTTTACCAAAAAACATGGTCATTCCTTTTCTCACATTTTCTATATATACTGATTTTTTCATCCCCCAATTTTCTTTCCTTTGTACCAATTACAAAACATAGCGTAAAACTTTATGTATATATATACACATATATATATTATTGAAGTCCTTGCTCAAAAGAATAAAAAACTATTACAGCAGCCATTTTAAATTTTGTTAATAAAACTAATGTGGCTTGTGTGGTCCCAATTCATACAGAATTGGTTATTCGTAGTTTCTTATTGTGTCTTGTTGGCTTGTTTTATCACCACTATTCATGCATCAAGCCTATCGTCATAATTTTATTCCCAACAAAAAAATGGAAAGAAATTATAGTACCAATCTTCATTAAAAAAATCGAAAAACTCTAGTGAACTTTTATGCCTAATTGCACCGTTCTTTTAATTTTAAAAATTTAATTGTTGATTTAAAACTTCTAATTTATAGTGATATTGAACTAGTAAATGAAGCGTTTTAGTATTTTTGAAATTTTTTTAAATAAATACTATAATATTCTAAAAGTTAAAAGAACGGAGTCTATTGCCATTCCTTATGTACTCTCCACACTCTTATTTTTTGTATACTTTTTATTACAAAAATAAACTCTAAATGAAATTATTCTTTAGTACTAAAATTGTTTATAAAAAATTTTATCTACACCTTTTAGGGGAATAAAAAAAACTCTTTACATCTTTTTTTGAAATACAATTCATCTTGAACCCTAATTCTTCTATAGATTACATAAGTGATCATAGCCGAATTTAGTTATTTTATATTAAATTGTTTGCTTAATATATATTATAGTTTAATATAAGGTGAGGCCCACATAAGTAAATTTTTCTTCTGAGAATTAGATATTCGTATTTTGCCATATAGCTTCTGTATTTTTTTTATCTAATGCAAGGCCACGTGTGATAAAGTTGTGGTAAGTTGTTACGTGGAATTTGTGGTCCCATGTACAATTACTTTGTATTTTTATCTAAATTAGGTATTTTCATACAAGAAGTACCATAGACAATGAGATGATTGATTCAAAAGATTGGGCTCGTAAAAAAGTAAATTTTCTATTTCACTATATTGATTCAGTTTTAGATTCGCGAGACTCCTCATTAACATTTGGCCATAAGCTTTTTGGTCTATACGATTGTATCAGATCTTTACAAATAGTAAAAAACAGTATATTATTACTTTGTTTTTATTCTTGGAGAAAAGTATAGGAGAACTTGGAAGGTTTAAATTGAGTTTATTATTATTATTATTGTTATTATTATTATTATTATTATTATTACATAACTTTGTATAAACTCTTATATAATGGCTGCAAGTCCGCAGCTAACATAGCCACTCGAATTTGGAGGAAGAGATTCAAATCTTAATTAACAAGATAAAGCATCAATAAAGATATTTCTATAAATTATTAAATCAAAATGTCAGCCAAAACCTTCAAAAAGCTTTAAACAAATGGACTATGTGGCAGACTTTCGAATATCCAATGGACTCTGTATATATATTCACGCAAGATTGGTAATAAATAATTATGGCCAAGTTCAATATATATGGTGGAATAATCGGAAGGTTTGGCCTTTAATTTGGGTGGAGCCCAGAGATCCCAATGAACAGAAAGAGAGAAAAATGTGAGAGTGGTGGGTGAGAAGAGAGAGAAGAAAGGTGAGAGATTGGAGGTGGGAAGAGAAGAAAAAAGTTTAGACTATGGGATAATTTTGGAAATAAAAAAATAAAGGTATAGAAAATAATAATTAGTTTTTAAATATTATATAAGTGTGTGATCTTTGAAAAACAGGAAGGGAAGAGTGGACATGAGGTGGCAATAAATCTGACAGAATAATAATTAGTTTTTAAATATTATTTAAATGTTGTGATTTTGAGGGGAAAAAAAAAAAAAAAAAGGGAAAGAGTAGACATGAGGTGACAATAAACCTGACAGACAGGATAATAACCTTTTTATCTCTGAGTTTAAGTTTAGTAGATATCTTTTATTTTTAAAAATGTGGCGCTCTCGGACGAAAAGACGAAAACGGGGTCGTAAAAATTATGGGGGGCGATGAATAGCATGTCTCTAGCAAACTGTTTTCCTTTTTTTTGCTCGAATTTCTCTAGCAAACTTGTACTTGCAAATTGTCCACGAATCGACACGTGTCACTTCCATAACCAGCAATTGTTCCACTCCCTGAGAACGGAAATGGATGAGGCTGCGACGGAATATTATACCCGGTGAAGTATCAGGAACCAAAGGATTCTACCTTTATACCCAAACTACCCTCTAATTCCTTCCACAAACTCGACCACTTCTAAGCCTAATTTGGTAACTTCGGCTTCCAAATGGATGATGATGTTACAAAAACAAGAAGCTAGCAGATATATATATATATATATATATATATACACATATGGGCCATATCTGTCCCTGCAAACGCGTGCGAAGAACGAGGAGCTAAAGCCTTCGCCGGAGGCCATAGCCGCAGAGCTTATAATTTCCTCATGCCTCGCGCTCCAAATTGAAGCCCTTCGTTTGATCGCTATAATATTTCCCGGGAAAATTTCGAAATAGGAAGGAAAGTGAGGGAACATTTTGAGAAAGGAGAAGAAGAAGAAGAATGCATTCTTTGGGTCTCATAAAAGTTTTCACTGATTTTAACGGTACGGTGGCGACGAGGTGGTCGCCGCCGGTGGGTCGAGGTAGCTATGGAGGCGGAGAATTGAGCTGGAAAGCTTTTAGGGTTACGGTGAGTTCTTCGGAGAGGAATGGCAATAGCGGAGGTAGGAGTCGGAGTTCGAGTCCGAGTGCGGCTTCTAGTTCATTTTTGAGTCGGAGCCAAACTTATGCACTGTTGAAGCAGCAAATGGAAGTCGCTTCAAAATCTGAGGTCAGTGTTTGGGATTGTGTATTTTCTTTTTTCTCTTCGGATTTTCCCGGATGCCAATCAGAGGGTTATAATTTGTTTTATTTTATTTGTATATTATGAGCTGTAGGACTATGAAGAGGCTGCGAGGATTCGTGACTCGTTGAAGTTATTCGAAGAAGAAGAGCCGGTTTTGCGGCTAAGGAGGTTGATAAAGGAGGCAGTAGCAGAGGAGAGGTTTGAGGTAAATCACTTGCAACTTTCTTTGAAATTTTCTAGCATTGCAAGCTTTAATTCATTTAGGCCTCGAAATTAAGTTCTACTGTTGTACGTAAACGTTGATATGTTCGAATATGGTCTCACATTGGCAAGGCTTAATCAATAGATTAACCTTTTGAGATGAAACCCAAGCCCCAAGCCCTTAAAAGAGAAACCGATGTCCGACTAACAAGTGGTATAAGAGCTAGGGCTCATATGTTGCCATGTGGCTGAATACCCGGATGTGAAGAACCCCTAGCCAAATAACTGACAACATTTGTAGCTTTTACAGAACAGTTGTTTTCTATGTAATTTATGTTATTTTTGTCACTAGCTCAAATTGGGAGAACCATTTGTGAAGTAAAATTTTGAGCTAAGTAGCTAACAGTGAATGAAGTTCTATGAGTTCAAGGATTTCTTAATGTTTGATGCCCAAAATTTAGTTGCACTAAAGGTAGAAGCACTAGGGTTAACGAACCGAGAGAAGTTCAAAAAAGAAGTTTAAAGCTATAAGTTACTTGCCGATTTCACGTAGATGTGAAACAAGTGAGGACGTGGGTTAAGAAGTTGAGAAAAGATGAAAAATTTAGGGGAGAATGCGGGAAACCTGAGGTGCATTATAATTCAACTATGTCTACATGAAGGGCTTGGACCGAATACTTCATGTTTCTGACTACATTTATCCCACTAAACTGGTGGACAATCCTACCGGTTTCACAATAAAGACAGTGTTCTCTTTCCAATAAAATATACTTTGCTGCGGTTTTGCATCTACGCAGTAGTGTCGATGAAAATTTCAGAGAAGCATGAGGGGAATTAAGGAGAAGATTGTTCCTAAGTTGTTTTGCTATTGGTAAGGAGTCGAAGCAATTGTGGGATGACACTGAAGCTTTGCTGTAGTTAATTTCCCGTTTATAGTTTGCTTAGTTTCTTTTACCCATGAATGTTGACCATCATCCATTGTTCGTTCAATCTTTATTCTTGTTCTATTCAGTTTATTCCTTCATCAAAATATAATTAACATTCACTATACTGTAGAATTTTTCTGATGTTCCAAACATTCTGCCCAGGATGCAGCTAAATATCGTGATGAGCTACGAGAAATTGCGCCCCACTCTCTTTTGAAATGTTCAAGTGATGCAACAACTCTGGTACCACAGCAAACTGATTTTCCTAGCAATTATTGGTGTTTTATTAGCACCATAGTTGGTCTTTATGTCGCTGCTTATGTTATGTTCATGTAGCATCTTTTTTTTTTTTTGGCTGTGAATAGGTTCATGTAGCTTGTAACTTCTAATTTCTTTTTTAACCTCAAGATAGTTCATTTCATTTGTTTAATAATTAAAATGTCTCAAGGGGTTGGCAAAATTTTGCTTATAATAAAAGTTTCTTTAGTTATTGATTCTGGTTTTCAGAGGATTTTCACTTAGAAGTATGCTAATGCTTTTGAATGCTCAGGCGAGATAGTAGGATTCTTTCTCTCTTTGAGATGATAAAGTGCTCCTATATTGGAATTGATAAAAATTTCAAACACAAATTTATTAATTATTATTAGTGTTAAATTTGAAACCTACAATTTTTCAGGGTATCAGGGTTCAAGTGAGGAGTGTTTATATTGAGGGCCGGAGTCAGCCTTCAAAGGGGAACTATTTCTTTGCATATAGAATCCGAATCACCAATAACTCGGAGCGCCCTGTTCAACTTCTTAGAAGACATTGGATTATTTCTGATGCCAATGGTAAAACTGAGAATGTCTGGTCAGTTATTTCTTCCTTTCAATGCCATCATTATATATGTTGATAGTTCCAATTTTGTCTTCCAGGTCCATCGAATTCTCTTTAAGTGATTGCATCCTGATCTACTGTATTATTTTATCATTTTTCCTCATTGCAGGGGGATTGGTGTTATTGGTGAACAGCCAGTTATACTTCCTCGTACTAGTTTTGAATACTCATCTGCATGCCCATTAAGCACTGCCAATGGCAGAATGGTAAGCTGATAGTTTGTTTTGTTTTAGACCTTTCCAAGGAATCATCTGAAGTCGTGTTCAATTAATTTATAGATTAATAAAGTAGGGAGAAAGAAAAATAAACATTTTTGAGCTTACTGGATACAGCTCCTACTATTATAGAATATTTTTTGATAATTACTATTCCAGAATTGTCATTGATCCAGTTCTCAGTTTGTAAGTGCTGCTGAACATTTTGAAAGAGCATTGCATATAAAGCAGCTTTACTGTCTGAAAGAACATAATGGAGTGAACTAATAAGTTATGTTGTGTTTCTTCAAGGGAGAATATTTAATTTGCCTCTGATGATATATAGCTATATTTAGGTTCCAATCACAAATTAATGGAAACATTTGAGATGCCACTTAAATATGTAGGATGCATTATTTATCACGGTATCACTTTATCTTTTGCCAACACAAATGAGTACCCAGATATTTTGACCTTTCGGTTTGTTCAATTCTATAATAAAAAAGTTATATTTTATTCGCTTGTTTCAATGTAGGAAGGTGATTTTGAGATGAAACACATCGAAAAGGTAGGTTCACAATCTTTTAACGTGGCTATTGCCCCATTTTCCCTATCAACACTTGGAGATGACAGTGATAGTTTTTAAGAAGTGAATGGCACCATGGCCTGGGAGAGACAGAAAATTCATCTGTAAAATTCGTTTGTAAGTGCAGAGAAAGCAAGTCGTTGGTTATATTCTACAGTTTAAGTGTATAAATCATTTGTTTTACCAGGCATCAATTTACACTCATCGATGCTTGCTTCTTGGCCTAAATGGAAAAATAGTTTTAAATGTTTATGTGACAAACTCAGGGAAAATCAATTTGTATAGAGAATGTGATGCAGGAGCGTTGTTGTTTTATTCTCACTAGTGTCTTTGTTGTTCCATTCATGTTTATTTAGACATATTCTTGTTAGCCATGGATTTGGCTTGATCGATCCTTTCCGCTGCATCAGAATGTATAGTTCTTGTAAAGTTTCTTTGAATGAAATCTGATAGTATGTTTGATGTGATATAAACGTCAATAGCTTAGAAGTTGGATGAATCTACTCTAGAAATTGGAACTCAAGACTTTGTTTGCCAAAACGTGTGGCATATTCATGACCACATTGTAAACATGGTATCTCAAGACTCAAAAAGATGAGTTGTTACCGCTTTTTTATCATTATCAGTTGACGAATGAAATTTGGTAGTAGAAGTTTCTGAATCTGGAAATCCTCCTTTTCTTTTGAATGCTCTGTCAAAAGGGTCCATAGCCTCCTGTTTTGTCGTTCGAAACAGGATAATGGTGTGGCCTTTGATCCGCTGGAAAGAATGTTGAATATGGTGTGTCTGTAAAAAATAAAAGGGTTTTTGATTCTTCTTCTTCTGTCTGGAAGATCAACTTGTTTAAGTTTTGGTATTATCTTAAATTAAGCAGATGTATGTACATCTTTATTGGTTCAAGGGCTGGACCATGAACTACAGAGACCTTTCGTTGTGGTCGAGTGAGAACTTAATCTTCACACTTTTGGAGTGAGCTAAAAGTTCTTTTCCTTTAAATAAAACTTGTAAGGTTGGTTATATTACTCTCCGCTGATAATATTTATTCATTCAAAACTACCCCTTGATCTCTCCTCAAATATTATAAGAAAATTGTAACGAATTCCAGCAAAATTAGGGTAACATTTCCACCCGAGCTAGTATCAAAACTACCCCGCTTTTTCTTTTTTCTTTCCAAATTAGAGTGTTATTTTGAAATGATGCCTATTATTATTATTATTATTGGGTGTTATCATAAGATAACAGTCTGGTGACAAAGATCGATTCTCTTGTTGAAAAGCTCATATCATAATTTTATCTCGAGCATCTCTTTCAAATTTTTAAAAGAAAGATTTTCTTTTCCGGTGAATGTGGCCTATTCTTCCTTGCAAATTGCAATATCTAATGTAGAGGTTTATGAGATTTGTTTCCTCGTGTTTTTCTTTCTGGGGTCAAGTTAAAATCTTGAAAAAGGCATCATGCATCCCTTTCTTGGCTTTTGGTCGCCCTTAATCGAAGATGTGATGTTACAAGTCACAAGTTGAGAGACTTTAACAGGTCTTCTCCATTTGGCATGGAAAAATTAATAAAAGATCGTAGGAAAGAGATACGAAAATTTACCATAAAAAAATAGATGTATATTTATGTATACTTGAAAACAGAGTTTAAACTTTTTTTCTTTTTCCTTTTTTTTTTTTTTTTAAGCTAAAGAACAACCCTTACAATTCTAATATTGTAGTACTTAATTTATGGTCCAAGCCTCAGCATATTTCAGAGAATGTAAAGAAAGGTTAATTCATTAATTAATTTGTTGAATTATTAAAATCCTTTTCCTTTCGAACTCTTAAAAACCATTCCTCTTTTGCAACAAAATTTAAATATAACTTCTGTCTTTCTACGAAAGTTGGCATGCTAATACAAATTTATAAATAAATCATTAGCGAATTACATTTTGTAGGAGAAGAATCTGTTTTTGTTCATTTTTTTTTTTTACTGAATTAGAATATTCTAATAATAAATTAGTGAAATTACCTTTTGTTGGTAAGTTTGTTTTACTCGAAGAAATTATTTACTTTTTAAAAAGGACATAATGAATTAAAAAGGAAAATGCTCCTATTTTTTTTTTTTTTTTCATGCATGTTCGCATAATAGAATTCGTAAGTCCCCTCCTTAAACAACATTTTATAGTTTATATATAGTTGCCAATCCAATAGGTATTTTTTTTTACCTATAGGTAGGTTTTTTTTTTTTAAGTCGTTGAATCACTATTAGATCGTGATTTAATAGCTATAATGAAGTGCATGAAAAGACGTGCATCATTAATGCTCTTTCTCTCTTATTTTTTACAATAAAAAAATGTGTATACTAAATTTTCATTGGTCAAACTGATACCTATGTATAGATAAAAAAAAAATACTATTAGATTGGTGACCTTTATTTATATATATATATATATATATATATATTAATGTAGTTTAACAAATACAGACATAAGTTCGGCACCAAGTCTTCTTATATATAGCTCTCTGCGTATTCCATTGCCTAAATCATGGAAACGAAATGCATGCTCCTCCCCACTTGACCATTCATGTGAAACATTTCTCCACTTGAACCAAGCCCATTTCCATTATATGAAACCAACCTCTTTTCTCAACCTACTACACTCTTAATTAATCATTCTATATATACTTTCAAATTTTGTATCAAAGCTCAGCAATTTAGTGCTTCCCACACTTCTGGTTTCTGCAGCAAAATCTTGGATTCTCTCTTCATCTAGAACTCACTCAGATATGAGAGGTAATTTAATATTCTCTAAAAATTCTCTATATATATATATATATATGGGTACTGATCCAGGATGTATTTTATTTTTACCTATGCATAGGTATCAATTTGACCAATGAAAATTTAGCATGCACATTTTTTTATTATAAAAAATAAGAGAGAGAAAGAGCATTAATAATGCACGTCTTTTCATGCACTTCTTATATATGTAAAAAAAATACCTACCCATAAGTAAAAAAAATACCTAAATACCTACCCATAAGTAAAAATTTATTGGATTGACAACCTCTATATATATATATATATATATATATCTAAAATCTAGCCAGAGGTGGCACATATAAATTTTAAAATGCATATGCATTAATGCAT
>JXTB01000040.1:52414-84564 GCA_002914805.1 Parasponia andersonii
AATATATATATATATATATATATATATATATATATATATATATTCTCAAATCTGATAAATATTTTTTTAAAATTATTTTGACCAATAAAAATTTATTATGTATATTTTTTTATTATAAAAAATAAGAAAAAAATAATATTAATAATATAAATTTTTTAATTAATCTTTTTATAATTGTTAGATCATTATTATATATAAATAAAAAATAAATATTTATTGAATTTGTAACGTATATAGTAAATGTCCAATTTCTTTCAGTCCACGCCATTTAGCTAATAACTCCGTTTTTTTCCCAAAGAAAAAAAAGAAGAGGGGTCTTTTTCTTTTATCTCTACGCGCATTTGGTTAATTACTTTTTTTTTTCCTCCCCTTTTTTTAGCTAAAATAAAGGGGGAAAAAAGTGAGAATGCTAATGCTAATGAGAATGAGTACGGTGACCAGTGTGTTCAACTTTTTTAACGCAAGGTAAACCATTAATCTTCATTTTAGATTAATGCAAGGGACCACCGGTAGTCCATTGGTGAAACTTTTTTCCAGGGAAAAAAAAGGTCTATAGGCACCGTCCTCCACTCCACCCCTGTTCTTCCACGTAAGATTTGTAAGATTTTCGTTTTCTAAACCCAAAGTGGATTGCCATCTTGTCAATCTAAACCCTTTTTTTTTTTTTTGGCCAAAAAAGAATTTCCTTTGTGGGGTCATTTTGTAAATATCTCTCATCCATCAGTTGGCTAATCTAAACTGTAGTGAACAATTCTCCACATGCCAAAACTTTCACCAATGGATGGATGACACGTACCAGTACAAGGGCAATTTAGTAAACTCATGTGCACGTCAAGCCTAAGACGTGAGTGGAATTCCAGTCTTATAGATAGTCACCGCCGAGTCAAGACGGTGGTCACGCGTGGGTCCCATTTCTAATCCAATCAGCAATCTCATGCTTCAACTGAAAGCTAAAAAGAAAACAAAGATTATTTGTTCTTTACGTAGAAACGACCGTTGACCAATGACGCTCCCCCTATTTTTCTAACCAGTTCTTACAGCTTACAAGCCAAGGCCAGCCATTGCATGCAAACATTTGGCACAACGAGAATCGAAATCAATTGTGGGTCCCACTATCGTAGAGTCAGTACTGTTAAAAGTTTAGGGCCCACTACTTTCCTTGATTAATCAATAATTCCGAGTAAAACGGTCCAGATAGTTATTGGTCCTAATATGGAAAATTGCTCAAGACATAATTTGGCACATTTGCAACACATTAAAAAAGGATAACCACATTTTAAATATCCACAGATTCCACACCGATTTTACATTTCTATTAATATTGACTTCTGTGTATGATGCTAAACATTAGTGATATTTTTAACATTTCACGTAAGTATGTCGTGTGTTTGGATTAATATATTTAATAGCAAAATTAGTACCTTAGTTTTACTGCATTAAATTTTACTATGCATATTAGGCTCATTGATAAAATGTTCTTTTATACATTGTGGTTGCTTTGCAAAATTTAATTTAATTGCCAACTATATTATATTTCCATTGTTAACGTTCAAAGTTAGTCACCCTTAATTTAAAGAGAAAAGAAAAGAAAGAAAGAAAGAAAGAAAAAATCGCTACACATACATTATTTTTATTGTATAATTGATTTTGAGTTAGAAATTAGTAAAGCGTGGCAAAGCTTCCAACGAGTTTAGTCATATCATAACCCCAAATTGCCAATGACATAGCTTAATTGATTGATGAATCATGGCACAAATCATTGGTCCAGATTTATTTCTCAATTGGGTCCCACACTAAGACATAACCCAATAGCTTTATTCCTTTATTGGCAGGAGCATTCACGGTACCCAAAAACTATTCTTGCACTCCAACAGCATCTTCCTAAGCATTCCAACATATAATCCAAAATACAATTGTTCCTTGGTCCGTCTTCTCTGTTTTTGTGTTTTTATAATACCCAAAAAAATAACGATTAAAAAATAAAATAAAATAAAATAAATAAACAAAAATACGAATGCTTTCTATGAAAAATCCAAGAAAAAGGTGACAAGGCAATGCATGTCCTATAAGGACCATTTTCTTTTTAAGTTGCATGGAAAGATTCAGACTGGCGAGAGAACTCTGGTCTCAGTTTTGGAGCATCTTATTTTTTGGATAATAAGAAAGAAAGAGAGAAAGAAAAGAGAAGCTTATGCTCAAAGCGTAGAACACTGCTTTCTCTCTCTAAATTGTTCCCTCTCTCAAAAGGGAAAGAAAGAAGCAAGGCATCTCCTTCTCCTCCACTCATAAACTACCACATTTGATCTTTTTTATTCATTTATTTATTTTTTTGTTTTTGGTTGCTTTCCCTTGTAAGTATCAACCTTTCCTTTGCTTAGAGTTTAGCTGCTTCTTTTAATATATAGGTTTAGTTTAAATTGTGATATGTGTATATATAATAAAAAATGTCGGTTTTTATTATCTTTCTGTGTGTGAAAAAAGACCATCTAAAGTTTGGAATCCATGCTAAACCGCAAGCCTCAATGTAGTGAAATAAGTCATGGGGTTTTAGTTATTTTATTGTCGTCAGATCCCAATCTTCAGCTGGTCTTTTAATTCAGCTTTGAAATATATGAAAAACCCATTGCTCATTGGACCTTCCTTTTCAACTTCCTCTTAAATGTGGCTTCTTTTTACCTCATTAGTAGATTTGGTGGCACTTTCGTCAGATTTTTTGAACTGGGTTTTCATGAATTTGTGAATTTGAAAGTTTGGTTTGGTTGTTGGTTTGAGCATTTGATCTTTTAATTTTTTAAACAACTACTAATTCTTTTTTACTTTAGTCTTTCAATTTCTTCTGTCTTCAGTCTTTTTCATGTACATAAAACTTCTAAAGCTATACTAATTTTTTTCAAAAACCATTCTTCTTTATTTTATTTTTCCTTTTTCTGGGTTGATCAGATTTTTTTTTGTAAGGATTTTAATTCCAATGTTGAAAAGGTTTCATTAAGAATTATTGCCGGGCTTGGTCTTTGTTGTCATTTTCTTAATACTACTATATATCAGCTCCAAAAATTTGTTCAGCTTGTTTCAATTATTTTATTCTTTAAATAAACATTTTTCTCCGTTGATACTTTTGAGCAAAGTGCATACCAAATTTACCCCAGATTGTAGAACTGAAAGAAAAACAAGTTGAGAAGTGAACAAAAAAAAAGGGTGTTAACAACATGAGTTTTCTAACAGGATCAGGAAGTTCTTGGCAGCCAATCATGACTGGCGATACGACGGTTTCGAGTTACTGGCTGAATTGGAGGGTCTTGATTTGTGCCTTATGGGTCCTAACCTCAATGACCTTGGCATTCCTTATAATACTGAAGTTTGAAGGTTTTGGGAGATCAAGAAAAGACAGTGGAGAAACCCAACAAAAAAGAAATTCAGGAATTTTATATGAGGATGATACCTGGAAGCCATGCTTGAAAAACATCCATCCTGCTTGGCTGCTGGCTTTCAGATTGGTTGCTTTCTTTGTTCTTTTGGTACTGCTCATTATCACAGCTTCTGTTGACGGAGGTGCCATATTTTACTACTATACTCAGTAAGCAACCCTTCTAACTTTACTATATATGCTAACTTATCTCATACATACTTTGTATTGTGAACTTTATTAGTTTCTGCTGATTGAAAATGCTTCACAAATAAATGAGATAACACTCTGTTCTGTGAAAATTGCATGGCAAGAAATTCTTTCGGCAGACACTAATAGGTGGTAATATATATGGGTTTTGGCAGGTGGACTTTCACATTGGTTACAATCTACTTTGGGGTAAGTTATACAGTTGGAGCTTCAAAGAGCTTTCTCTCTGTTTATTCCTCTGCTTATTGAATCTTATTTTTCTTTGTTTTTTGTGACTTCGCTCTCAATTTCCACACATGTAGCTCGGATCATTGCTTTCGATATATGGGTGTTACCGATATCATAAAAAAGCTAGCGGTTATAAGGTTGGTAGTGTTGAAATAGATGCAGAGCAAGGCACTTACATGACTCCTGCACTTGTGATAGCTAATACATCTAACAGAGGAAAGAACTTAGGCCCTCATGCGGGACTTCACGCTCGCAAACCCGCAGGGTTTTGGAGTTATGTATTCCAAATAATTTTTCAGGTAAGTTGCTCAGAGTCATCAAGTCTAATACAACAAATTTAGATGTTTTCATATCTAATACATACATAAATTAAGCAGACTCATTTGCCTATATATATTTTATTATGTTTTGGTTCTCTTGTTTGGAAGCCTTTATGGCTGTATTGCCTTGTTTCATGAATTGTTCTGCTGAGCTTATTTATCTTGTGTCTTTCCAATTACCAACTTGAACTTCTCATGGAACTCTTTAAAGAACTATGATCAGAGCAATGGTGTACTCGAACGCGGCTAATAGATTGAAATTTCTTTACTCTATTACAAGCTCTTGTACTCAATAACTTTGTTCACTTTCATGTACTGAGCTTGTTGAAATTTTTTTTATGTTTACTGGTACACAGATGAATGCAGGTGCTGTCATTCTCACGGATTGCGTATTTTGGTTCATTATTGTTCCATTTCTTACCATCAAAGATTACAACTTAAACTTCGTAAGTATCATTACAGCCCATGTTGACTTTAAACAAATATACTTGGTCTGTAATAAGCTTAGGAAACCTTCTTTACCGCGGAAATTTACTCCTTAAATATCAACCATGTAAAACTTGGTTGCTTTTTCTTTTCTCGAGAGATATTTGAACTAAATCATGGATGAGGAATTGAGGATGTTGTTAACCATGATTTGTACTATTATTGCAGCTGATTATAAATATGCATACAATCAATGCTGTCTTCCTGCTTGGTGAGACTGCTTTGAATTGCTTGGTAAGCCGATGTATCTATTTAGATCATTACAAGGTTTCCTAATAATTCCTTTCATAGAAGACATTCAAATCTTATTTTTGTTTTTATGCTTTTCAGCGATTTCCTTGGTTTCGAATCGGATACTTCTTCTTATGGACAGTCTTTTACGTAATTTTCCAGTGGATTCTTCATGCTTGTGTGAAACTATGGTAAAAGCCTGTTACTTTTAGTATTTCCGTACTTCAAAAACCGATTGAACCATGTCACAGATGAAAAAGAATGTTCATCTTCTTCTTCGTTTGAATATCAGGTGGCCATATCCATTCCTTGACTTGTCATCTCCATATGCTCCATTATGGTAAGTAGCGTCAAATCAAAGCTGGTTCAACACATTTGATTACCTTTCTATTGGATATGGTTGAGCAAGAAAGTTGACTCTTTGCCCTTACTGCTATGGACTTTGAAGGTACTCATCGGTGGCGCTAATGCATATCCCTTGCTATGGCATTTTTGCTCTCATAATGAAGCTCAAACACCATGTCTACTCAAAAAAATATCCTGATTCTTATCAATGTGAGAAATAATTTTGGCTGGAAGAGCAGCCAAAGCGAAAACCGATTCATGAGAAAGTTAGCAAAACGTTCTTTCTGCAATGAAAACTGAGAAGAGAAATATTAGAGATCATAGTTTGAGAGCCACAGTCCCATATCTTGAATAAGTTAAAAGAAGATATTGTTTGTTGAGGTAAGTTTTGGATGATACACAAGATAAGCTGTACAAGAAAAGCAACATTTCTTAGTTTAGTTTGTTCATACAAGCACTCCTAAAGGAATGGCATAGTTTGTAACGACACAAAATCTTCAAAAATTGATAGAGAGAATATCCTCATTCTCCATGTTTACTTTTATTTTATAACATTAAATATAAATATATATTTTTTTCTCTTTTATTTATACTTTACCAAAGTTTATTCTCATTCCAAAGATAATGTCAGATTGTTGTCTTTTGATTCAGTATACTTCTATATTTAGTATATGTTATAATTATACAAGAACATATGTAACTGAAGCTTAAAAATGGCCAATATGGGTGTCAACATTCACGTAAAGGGATGCTTGTGTGCACTTTATTAACAATCATTTTCGAGGTTGTAATACTTTTTGATATGTGGAATGATTTCAATCTACTTATTTGGACGAAAAATCAAAGCCACCTTAGTTTTATCTTATTGGCATAATGTTTTCTAAGCTAAGTTGGATCACACAAATTGGTACCATTCCAAATTCCCACAAATACAATGTAAGGAATGGATGTAGGAAATCCATCTTCTGATTATTTATTTATTTATTTTTTAAGATTAAGAAGACACAAGAAAGTTAAAATAATACCATACCCTAGTTTAAGTTAAAATTAATGACACCTCTGGACAGACACGATTAATTTTTTTAAAAAAAAATTACACAGATTCCCCTCCTTTAGTTAAATTAAGAGAAATTACAAACACTCCTTTAGTTAAACTTTAGTTAAACGTGACTGTTTTACTTTACCATTAAACTTTTATTTTATTTAAATTCTTTCTATTGCAACAACATTAAATTGTTTAAATTAGAAGAACAACAAAGCGAAGTAGTGAAAATTTCATTGGTTTTTCAGCACTAAACTGTTCATGTAATTATGATTTTTGGTCCAAATGTATGACCCTAATTTTCACATAAATCAGAGTCTAATTTTCACATAAGTTATCGTCACTGTAATTATTCCAAAAAAAAAAAAAAAAAAAAAAAAGGGCAAAAGTGCTAAAAAAAAAAAACCTATTATGTTTTTACATTTGTAATGCAAATCCAATAGCAAAAAGGAGGTAATCTCGAAAGTTAACACAATAGTAATAATCCCAATGAACCATTATTCTCATTCAATAAATCTAGCTCTATTGCTATCAAAAAGGACAGGTCAAACATGGTGACATGAGGAATAACGACATCCTTTTACTTTTAAAAAAGAGCTGATTCAGAAGAGATTAATTAATTCATCGAATTCGAACATGGTGTGACCTATCAACCTAAAGGAAAGATTCCTGGTTTCGAATTGCTTTGGCAATTAACCTTAACTATACTATACGGCTGTTTTTTCATAGTTCATGTTAAAAACATTATGTCACCGATCGACAACTGTGCTTTCTTGTTTTGTATACTCATTTTTGTATTTTGCTATGTGTGTCTTTGTTGTCTATTTGTTACTCCAGAACCAGAACAATCTTACAATCAACAAAACGGGTGTGGAAGCGACAAATGTTGTCACGTTTGGTTTGGATATAATTGAACGCATAATTTAAAAATTAAAAGCAACTTGGGAGGTTCAATTTTGGAGCCGAGGTCCGTAAAGTAAATGTCGGTCTCTCAAATATAAAATAGTGAGTATATAGTTAGAGTGAGTCTACAACTAAAGGTTGTGGTTGTGGTATAACAGTAAGATGTCTTTCTTAGATCTTTCCCTTTCTTCCGAGTATGATACCAGGCCGAAGGCCGAGAGAGAATAGGTCACACCTTTATAATTCCTCGGTGGAGCCATGGCACCACCTGATTCTCGTTTTTTGTTCAGTGAAAAAAAAAACAAAGAAGTTTGTCTGTAGTCCTACTAAGTATATAGGATTTACTGCATACTCTATATTGGAGAAAGAAAAAGGAAATCTGATTTATTTATGCTCTAAAAATGAGAATTGATATAGACGAGCATTAAAGAAAAATGAAGATCTCAACATTACTCTCTTTTTTTCGTAGGAATTTACAAGCATTTTTTAGGATTGTCTTTTACCAACCCCGCCTCTTCTTAACTTACTTCATTATCTCCAGTTTACTGTTAGCCATACTTTATATGTTTTCCAAAGTAATTAAAGTTTAAACATTTAAAAGATCGAGCTTAAAGATGTACAAGCTTGGAAAGTAAACAGAGTGCTGCCGTGCTGGCTCAGCATTTTGATGTGTTGTGATAACTTTTACAATGCCAAATCTTTGTTTGATACAACAGAGTGCTTAAAGCCGAAGAATTGTCACATTTTAAGAGACAAATAAAATAAAGAAGACGGCAAACTTTATGTCTTTGGATGTTACAAAGAATGACCAACCAAATAAAGAAAAAAAAGAAAGAATATAGGTAAGGAAAAGAAAACAAAATTCGGCTATACAGTATACAGAGTTTGCCATGACCACTGCCTAATTATTCACTTATTCTGATGATATCAAAAGTTGTTTTTTTTTTTAAAAAAATCTTCATGTTTTCATATTAAGCCAAAAATTACATATGATACAATGGCAATGAAGGGTATCACAAAGAAGTACTTGGCAAAGAACCCATTAATATGACATTATCACTGTCCTTGTGCACTCCCAAGTTCTCAGGCTTTGCTTTTGTAAACAAGCCAGCGAGAAATCCAACATTCAAACCAGAACTCAATCCCTTCCCCAAAAGGTCTAAAGCCCCACTGCTTTCACCACCGGCCCAACGGTCGTCAACCCTGAGACGTGCTCCGCAAGGGCAGTCTGTGAGCTTTTTGAAGCAAGGTTTGTGGAATACCGACTCACAAGAGGGACATTTTTCTATGTCAACTTCCTGCTACAAGTTTTCTAGTCAGATGACTAATATGCTAATCAAACAATCAGTCATTTGAAGGAGGTCAAGCTTTCTTAGGCACTATTAAGTAGAAAAGAAATCTTTGACTTGAAAACTGAAATTCGAATATATCTAGTTTGGTTTCAAATCTGTTCTCAATTCAATTGATTTTGAAAGCTGTTACTTTCATGATACGAGACTTATCGACCTTCCTTTAAGAAATAAGAAAAAAGAAAAAGACACAATTTTTCATGTGGGTGTTTCATGCTTATTAGAAAAATGTGTACCTGGAAAGGGAAAATGAGAGAAGATGGATCATTGCAAGCTTGCCGAGCACTACATGGGACTCCCACGTCACAACATATGAGGCACTGATCTGTTATGTGCTCCACGATTTTCTTCAACACAGTCTCCGCCATCACAGGTAGCACTGCCAAATGATTAAATATTTTATCAGAATATGTATGAACTCAGGAAATTAGAGGTACATAATAGATCTGTTTGGTTTCACTTCCAACAGGAAGTTTTGAAGTACTCCAAGGTGAATTTGCGTTAAAGACTACATAGATTCTGAAATCAAATCTAGAAGCTATGGCAAAATTAATAAGCTTGGCTTTGGAACCTAACCTGCAAACGCCCCTTTTGAAAGATCAATAAGGTCTCTGAGGGCAAAAAAATCGTTGCTTTCAAGAAGATATCTTCGAGAACCAAGCACTTTGTTGATAGACCCACGAAATGAGCAGCGGACATATGAAAGCATACTTCCTATTTTCCTTCTGACACCCATAACGTGAAGCAGGGCAGGGACCTTTGAGAAGAGGAATGGATTAACTGCACTGACACAAAGCATGGGCTGCAAGAAAGAAAAGTCATTGAAAAATGAGAAATTTCCTCAGTTAAGGATTTTATTCAGTTTAATAACCACCAAACAAGATGCTATGTAGGATGCTGTTGGATCAGTTACCTGATCATGTATGGAATCCAAATATGATTTAGCCAGCTGAGAAACTGGATATTGCATAAAATCCCAATTATGCAATACTCTTGCGGGTAAAACTGCAGTTTCATTTGTATGGCAAGAAGAGCAAAATAATTGGCTGGTGTATTCACAGAGTCGAGGTTTTCCCCATCCCAAAGTCTGTGCAAAGTCTCGTATCAGCGTCTTTCCATCATCAAAATGTTTGTAGCAACCAGCACAAGTATAATGTTGTGCTTCTAACATCTGCTTCGTAGATTTGTATGGTTGGATTTCAACAATAAGCGATATTGTCTTCCCTAATGTGATGTTATCTCCATCTCCTCTAGAAGTAGAGCGAGGAGTCACTGTATTTGACCCAGGGGAGCTGGGAACTGAACCTTGAGGGAACAAAAACCAAATCAATGCACTTGGAGACGTGGCAAAAAACTTGGGATGAAGAATGGAGTGCAGGCACTCCTGAATGAGAATGCTCCTCTCTGCAATAACATCAGGAGATGCATTTCCAAAAAACTTTCTGGGCTCCTTTTCAACAGCAGCCCAGGCAGAAGGCAGAATCCAACCCTGGCTTGAACATAATGATTTCAACCGACGATACATGGTAAAGAAATCTCGATATCGACGTTCAACCTCCCATTGATCCTTGCCACTCCATACTTTTATTTTGTATACGGTGTACCCCTTCACTCCAACTAGTCTTTCACTCAATGAGACATCCCCTTTCTTCTGCCTAGCACCTACCACTTCAATCCCATCAATTCTCAATGGGTGCTGGATCACTAGGTGAGTAACATCCGTGCCAGAAGTCGAAGCAGAGGTTCCACCATCTCTCAAGGGTAGAGATAGCTGAGATTGTGATGCCCTATTACTATGAGGGAACCAAGCCCCCGGGGTCTCACTGGAGTCCAGTAAAATTTCCTCCATTTCAAGGACAACCTCATCATAAAACTCGTTAAGCTCGAGATCATTTGTCTGCAATATTTGTAATGTACCAGTGAGATACAAACAACTTAAGAAAAGAGCAACAACCCAAGAATTTCATACGTTTGGAGGATTAAGAACTAAATTCTATAGAAATAAAGTGGACATACGCTTTCTAGTTTCGTCAAAATTTAAAAACTTGAAACCAAAATCCAAGTTTTTGCAATATACTCAGTGAGGAGATGAATGCATAAATAACATTTAAGTAATGACTGACCTTCACTGCAGTAGGATGAGCTTCAACGTGATCTTCCGAAACAGGGGGATTCTTCCTTATGTTAGTCCCGAAACCCGATCGGTCTGTCTTTGGTTTACAGTCTTCAAGAAAATCTGACTTCGTATTTCTAGAAGACACAGTCGAATGAGAGCTTAGTTGATTAGCTGATTCGTCATCAAGAGGTTCCAATTTTATTTTTGAGTTACTCAATGCTGGACTTTTTGAAATTCGACTATCATCAATATTTATGCTCTCCTCAGTAGTCATATTTTGGTGCCCCTGTGATTTGTTCATATTGTTAAAACCTGACTTTACAGGAACATTTTCTTCTAGTGAATCCAGCTCAAATTTCTTGGAATAGTCTGCTAATTCATCCCCACCTCGAACTTGATCATTGGTACAGGAAACATGACTTGTTTCTTCTTGCTCTGTTTCATGAACCCTTTCAAAAGAAGGTGGAATGGTAAAAGCACTTTTGGTAATCTCAATCGAATGATGACTACCTTGAACTTGATAACTGGCCACAGGAATATCCTTCACATCTTCTACCACCTTAGAGTCACCAAAATTCAGAAAATCAGCCGGGACCTCAGAATTATAAGCAATATCATCCAAAGTATTATCACCTTCAACTTGATTGCTGGGGACGGTCATATCTGTCAGACTTTGTCCTTTCTCATTTTGACGAGTTCTTAAAAACCCAGTTGCGGTCACAGAAGTGGAATCCAACATTTCTCCTTTGGTTTCAACACTCTTTTCTGCCTGGTTTTGGGAAACAGTCTTGGTGAATAAATCAGAAGCCTGTCGAGTTCCTTCACTTTCTTGCATAAAATCATCCCAATCTTCTGAACCAAAGGCTACAGATGAGTTAATAAGTAATGGATTTTCATTCTTTCTTCTCACTTCCTGTAGATAATTCACGTTCCTCTGATAATTGGAGCCAGATTTATCCTCATCGTCTGTACCACAGTTGTAAATGGAATCCTCACCATCAGATTGCTCATTTCTAGATGAGTTGCCATCTTCCGGTCTCTCCCTCTCCTTTATATCATCATAGAAATCAGGTTCCGGTTCTAACCCATTAAAGCAATTCCCATCCTCTCCACCAGCAATGCAATCCAAAGAGCATTTCTCAGCTTCTGCTGAAGATTTCGAATCATTTCCAACCGAAACTGACTCATTAGCTTCTTGGGTACACATCTGTTCAACACTACTATTTCCAGTAACCCCAATCTCATCAACCCCTTTCTTTGCCATCAAACTGTCTTCACCATCTTCCCCACCATCAACTTTGCTGAAAACATTTCCAAACTCCGATATCCCTTTCAAAGGTAAAGAAGACTCAGGCTCAACCTTCCAAGACATTAACTCATTCAAACTAGAACCACCTCCGAGATCAAGCTCATCACTACCATACAATTCAAACCCACTAGAGCCATAATTCAAACCGGGTTTTTTCTCACGAATACCATCATTATTCCCATTACAAAACTCGATTTTCCTATCCCCCGAACACGTACCAATCTCCTCACAATTCCTCTCCCCCAAGCTAAAATTCTCCAAACCGCCACTCTCCTCCCCAAACCCAAAATTCCTCACAGACCCAAACTCAGATTCTCCTACACAATCGTTAAAAACAGTTATCGTGCTACACATACTGGGGGTGCCCATGGCCGAGTTCGCGCTACAGTAGCGGTCGAACTCGGACTCACCGCACGACGAGTATCGAGACGAAGACGCATCGCCGTCGTCCGATTTCTGATCGGACGGTTTGGGAGAGGCGGCCTTACCAGTCCCTTCTCCATTTATCATCTGAGAAACCCAATAAAATTCATAAAAAAAAAAAAAAAAACAAAAAGAAAAATGGAAAAATCCAAAGAGACCAAACCTGAAATCGACGGTTCTGCTCTTCTACGGTGGATCGTAGCGTACCCGATAAAAACCCAGATCAAGGATTAGATGGAAGAGAGATTTGAATTGAATCCGATTGGAGAGAGAGAGCGGGAGCTCAGAAATAGAAAGAAGAAAGAAAACGTTTCGTTTTGTTTTGTTTTTGTTTGGTTTGGTCTGAAATACGTTGGTAGCTTTCTTGCTTAATACTTGGTTTGAGAGCTTGAGAAAGACAACAACGTTATTTATTGGGCTATCCATGAGTTGCAACGTCTGACCTTTTTACTTTTCTCTCTCTCTTTAAACTTCGGCTTCTCAACGTAATTTTCTCGACGTTTATTGTCGTTTTAATACAAATGGAACTATTGTCGTTTCAACCTTCAACAGAGGAAAGTGGTTAGGGGTCCTCTGTTTTGATTCTGTATTCGGGTTTGGATAAAGTTTTGACTAGATTTTTATGTCAGTTTGAGTAAGGCTAGATCGAGCGCTGATTTAATAGGAGATGGTTTTAGATTTAATCATTTTCCATTTCAGTCTATTGGGTTGGCAAGTAGTTTGTTCACCCTTTATGTGATTGTACTATACACATTTTGCCTATACATTTTTATTATCTTTATGTACTCAAAAAATATAATCATAGATCACATACAAAATATAGTCAGATACTAAATTTAATGCTTTTGCCCATAAATTTTGATTATCTTTATGAACTCAAAAAATATAGTCATAAACAGCATACTACAAATATTAAATTCGGTGTGTTTTCATATTTGGGATGAACTACGTTTTTATCTTAATTTAACTTCTATATCTTTAAATTATTATGAATTATCCCAATTTAATAATCATATTATGAATTGAAGGATCAGAATTGAGACATAAAACATAGTACAAGATAACAAATCATGGTATTTGAATTTTTAGGATCTAAATTGAGACAAAAATGGACCAAATTTTGGACATTTAAAAGTGAGGGACCAAATTAGGTTTTGAGTTTTCATATAGGGGCCTAAAAGTAAAAATGATCTTTCTTGTTGTCTTATACAAAGAACGTCATCTCGTTTGTAGTTATGAAGTTTTATCTCGCTTCCATAGCGCAACATGCCATCGTACTTTAAAACGAATAAACGACATGTCGCTTTTAATTTCAAGTTTGTTACTTACACCATATAGGTCGTTTCATTAAATCTTGCAATTTGAGTGTCGTTTTCCCTTCTGAAATTTCAGTGTTGGAAAGCGACATGTACACACCTGCTTAGTAGTCTAAAACCCTAACCAAAACCCAAAGCTCTTTCTTCTTCTTCCGCCAGACTTAGAACCAGAAAACACGAACTAATTCAGCCATGGCGACCTCAGCCGAAGCGGGCTCGGAAGCACTACATCGCCTGAAATCCACAGACCCTCCACAATGGCTCGCACCGAACACCACGCTCTCCCAGACGGCCCGGGCCGCGTCGCAGCACCTCTTCTCCTCCCTCAGGCCGTACACCCCGAAATCACCATTTGAAAGGCTCCTGGTCGAGGGTTTCGACGCGGAGCAGATATGGCAGCAAATCGACCTCCAATCGCAGCCTCTTATGTCGAGCATTCGCCGGGAATTGAAGCGGTTCGAGAAAGACCCCGAAGAGATCCGGAAGCTGAAATTGGTTGTGGACGGTGAGGAGAAGGTTCTGGAAGATGAGAAGGAAAAAATGGAGGTGGAAAGCGATGAGCTTGGGGAGGACTTGGATGGGTTTGATGAGGAACTTGATGATGATGACGAGGAGGAGGAGGAGGATGAAGAAGAAGGGGGTGAAGACGAGGATGAGGACGGTAAAGCCGGTAACGAAGACGGTGGGATTGAGGATAAGTTCCTGAAATTGAAGGACTTGGAGGAGTTTATGGAGGATGATGAAGAGAGGGAATATGGGTTGAAGAAGAAAGACAATAAGAAGAAAGCAGTTGATGACGATGATGATGAGGATGAAGACGAAGACAGCGAAGGCGAAAGAGAAGAAGAAGAGGACAGTGATGAGGTATCTGGTTAGGAAAAGAGATGTTATGAATATTGTTACTAGGTAGCGATGATGGTTTTCTCTTCCTATGAACTCTTTTTGAGGTTCTAATTTTACTTTGTTTCGTCTACTTAGATTGGGGAATTCGGGCTTGACGAATATGAAGATGAAGAAGCAGACAAGTTGGAAAGTGCAAGGTGCGACATTCTTTGTCTTGCTAGCATATGCTTTTAACTTTTGGTTGTATATTGGTCTAAAGACTATAAACGTTTATCAAACTAAGTCTGTTCCTCAATGCTGAACTGCTAATACAGTAGTACCTCTTAGGCTAAGATTTTTGCTTTACCTGACTGGGCTAGGAATGCGATATATGGACCAAGTTTTTAAATGTATGGGGACAAATTTTTTTGTTTAATACTTTATCCGTGCTTATTTGTCAATTCAGATACGAAGACTTCTTTGTTGGAGAAAAGAATAAATCTTCTAAAAGAAAATCCAGTTCAGGAGATTCTGGCAAAGATGATGAGGGATTTGAAGATAAGGTAATGGGTTTTATGCTCTTGTTTGTTATGTTTATCTATTTTGTGTTCATGGTCTAGTAACAGTAAATTCTAAATTTAAGAGAAATAGTTTGGTTGAAGTATGTCTTATGTATCATTTTTGCCCCCTATAGAAGACTCTTTCAACCCATGAAAAGGAGCGTGAGAAGCTTAAATCAAAAATAGAGCTGATGGAAAAAGCAAACTTGGAGCCAAAAACTTGGACAATGCAGGGAGAGGTAAGTGTTGGTGCTTCTTAAGTTCCCCTTAGCTACACAGTTATATCACACAGACTATAAGTATGATTCAAGCCCATGAATCAATCTGTTGTTTAATTCTTTTCATTATCTGTTTTGGACAACAGGTAACTGCCGCAAAAAGGCCAAAGAATAGTGCATTGGAAGTTGATATAGATTTTGAGCATAATGTCAGACCTCCACCTGTGATTACTGAGGAAGTTACAGCTTCACTTGAAGAATTGATCAAGAAGAGAATTCTTGATGTAAGCCACATCTTTAACTCATCATTATTTGTATTGTTTTCATCTGAAATATTTTCTTATGTTCAGACTTCAGATATTGTATTTATATTCTATCGGAATATTTACTTTCCCTTTTTCACCTATCTTTTCTGGACTTGAGGCTCATTCAGCCTTTGAGGCTTTTTATCCTCGAAGTTGTCTACCTGCATAAAAGAAATGTTCCTGTTAACTTCTTATTCATTTTTACTTGTTGCTTTCCTGACTGTCAATCACTTATTTGTTCAAGCTTTCTATTTTTCTTTCTCACCAAAATCCTATGGAATCTTCCTAGGGACACTACGATGATGTACAAAAGCCACTGGCTTTACCCTCCAAAGCACCAAGAGAAATTAAGGAACTGGTAAGCATTAACATTTGGTATGGTTACTTGAATTCTTGAATTTATTCTGGTGTTCCATGATGGAGGAAGTAACATTTCGACTTATTGCCTCTTTGTTTGATATACAGGATGAGAATAAGAGCAAGAAGGGTCTGGCTGAAATTTACGAGGTCTGTAATTCGTGATCTGTATACACGATTGGATATTTTGCTTCTCTTTTTCTATCTTTCTCCCTTCTGGAATTTTTTTTTTCATTTTATTTTTCTTTTAAGTAGACCTCCAAAAACTGCAGGGAAATAGTTTTGAAAAGAATTAATACAAGGAAATAATGACTAGGACAGCAACATCACTGCTTAATTCTGTTTCTACATCACTAATAATAAAACTTGGGAGATAACATCCCTATGAAAAGACATTAGACGTCAAGCTGCGGTTAGCACTCATGTTTGCAGCAGAATTCTCTTCTCTGCAAATGTGGTTAAAGATGGCTGTCATATTAGAAAGCTGATTTAGAACGTCCCCAGTATTCCTAATATCCCAAGGGACTACTGGATGCTCCTATAGATCAACAGAGTCACCAGAAGCTGAGAATCATATGAATCCAGATATCCTCCCAAGACCTCTCCCCGCACACAGGCTATAGAAATTGATCATTTGACTTGGCCACTGGAGCAGTTTTAACAACAAATAATTTTTAAAGATCTCTCAAAACAATCCCTGCTATTCCTAAAAAGACCATATCAACAGCAACCTTAGGACATTCATAGGATGCATTTTCTGTGGTGATCTTCAACTTAGAGGGCAAAAGGGGAGACTAAAGCTTTGGAGCTTTTTCTTTAATCTTTGTACTGGATATGACTTAGCATAAAAGTGTTGTATGAAAAATTTATTATCTCGTTTAATTTGTTCTAGCTAGAGTGAGATCTGGTTTCTTTTTTGCAGGAAGAGTATGTTCAGAAAACAAATATTGCTTCTGCCCCACTGTCATTTGTAGAAGAGGAGAAGCAAGAGGTAAAACTATGACAGAACTTTAGCATCCTTGTACAATTACATTAACGCCTTATTGTTCCATTCAACTCTGGAGCATTTCTTTTTAAACTTCTGTTTTGTGCTTTGTTATATTTTAGTTTTGGAGTGCTTTTATTTATTAAACTCGCACTCATAATTTTGATCAGGCAAGCATGCTGTTCAAGAAACTTTGCTTGAAGTTGGATGCTCTTTCTCACTTTCACTTCACTCCAAAACCTGTATGCTTTCCCAATAATTAAAATCATGTTTTCTATTTTCAGTTTACGTGTTAGTTGTTTATTTTCCATCAATTCTTATAGGCTTATGACTTTGCTTTATTCCATGATACTGATTTCTTCTATGTTATATTAAATAGGTAATTGAGGATATGTCTGTACAAGCAAATGTCCCTGCCCTTGCCATGGAAGAGGTATAGAGAACTCTTAATTTCCTTTTAGATAAATATTCTCCAACTACAAATCAAGGACCAATCATGTAACTTGTATAATTTGTTTTTTATGAGTAGATTGCACCTCTGGCTGTCTCTGACGCAGCCATGTTAGCTCCTGAGGAAGTGTTTTCAGGCAAAGGTGACATTAAAGAAGAATCAGAACTTACACAAGCAGAGAGAAAAAGGAGACGAGCAAACAAGAAAAGGAAATTCAAAGGTATTGTTAATTAAGATGGTTAGAGAATCCATAAGGCTTTGAATATATTTTCTATCCTTCTTGTTCAGCTTGTGGATTTGAAAATAATATGATTCGTGTGGTCGAGATTACATGTCTCAAATCTATTACTTGGGTCCTATTGTGGCTCATAAGTTTGAAAGGAGAAAGATATTATGCATTTTATTTTTCTGCTTGCGTAAATTGTCAAAGCACTTATCCCATATCTCTGCATCACAAATTAATTATTTGTAAATTGCAGCTGAGGTGGATAAAAGGATGGCAAATAAGCCCCGGGATAATGCATTGTCAAACTCCAACGACGGTAACCTTTGATTAGCTTTCATAATACGCATTCTTCTTAGTTCAATTCATTTTTGTGCTTACTTTCTTGTTTATGCTTCAACTAATGAGCTAAAAATTACAGCTGAGGCAGCAAATAAGATGACAAAGAAGGCCCGGGATGGCACATAGCTTAATGAAAATGACAGTAACCTGTCATTGGGTGACAAATCTATCAGCCATTAATTTCCTTGGCAATAATCATTCTGGATATTGAAAGGTTGTGAAAGATTATGAGATATTCAAATTAACCATTTTGCAAGGATTACTAAAGGAAGGGGAATAGAAGAGAGGGAAAGGGTATTCTTTTTCTGAAGATTCAGTTTGGCGTCTGCTTGCTTATGATGATGAAGCCCTGGGAAGGGAATATGAAAAGTAGCGAAATTGCCTTCGAGGCAACATGACAGAGAGTTGGCAATTTTGATTTTTTACTTCGGCATAGAATTTGAAGAAGAAATTTTGATCGAGTCAACACAACATGATTTCCTGATTTATCTTGTATACTTTAATAAACAAAGTTATGAAACTATTTCAAAGCTGTTGTACACCTACATTTTGGTATTCATGCCAATCAAATGGTAATGATTATGCTGCACATTTTTCATGGCATAAATCAGGTTATTCAATTAGTAAGTTACTTTGCGTTTGTTGATTAGAAAAAGAATCACAAGTTGGATCATTCAATCAAGTGAACTAGGAAAGACGGTTAATGTGTCCAAATCAACAATTTATGTTTGAAGCTATCCGAGGACCAAAAATATTGTTACATTGTGCATATTTTACTGGATACATGTAGACGTGATGTCGCATAAAAAATTAAAAATTAAAAATTTAATACATCAAGTTCCCGAACAACAAAAATTTGAAAAACTACCCTCAGCTGTATAAAATGTTCTCATGCCTCACCATTTAAATGCCACCATGACAGATGAGCACTGTGAGGACAAAGCCCTAAACAGTCAACAAAAAAAGAATTCCAGCTGGGGCAAAATCTGTCTGCCTATTCTCCTCCTGCCCCTTTATTTATTGTGTGTGTTTCTACTTGTTTAAATTTTCTTCAAGTCTGTCAATTGCAGCACCAACACTACTCTTTTTCTCTCCCCTGTTATCCGAATTAAGATGTGTAACTGGATTCCCTTCATTTGCTTTCTCTACGAGCTTCAAATGAATCCACCCTGTTATAACATGTACTTTCTACATCAGTTGTCCTGTTCTTTACAACTTTTGCTATCACCTTCCGGAAAAGACTCTTCGAGTCTGTTCTAATATTTATGTAACGTGCATTTCTAGGTCCAAGGTTAGCAAATAATATATTAGAAATTGCTTAAAGATGTGTAAGATGACAAATGAATCCAATTAATCCATAAAAATAAATTGGAAAAATTGACACTTTATTAAAGCTCAGACTTTTGAAGGACGAAAAAATCGTTACCGAGCGGGAAACAAAGAGCAGCACCTAGGACTGAACCCATTGCCGCATTCCTTAAACGCCATGGAAGTGATCCGGGCACTGGTTTATAGTAACATAAGAGAAATATATATATATGTTAGAGCCTGAGACTAAAGTAGAAGGATTAGAACAAAAACAAAATGACGAATTGTAAAAAGAAAGCTTGCAAAATAAAGCATTTGGCTTCTTACATATCAAACCAAATGTAGCAGCAGTAGCTGAACCAGCTCCAACAACATTGAAAACATCATGTACACCCCGTTTCTCAGCAAGCAGATCTTGTAAACCATAAAAGGCAGCAGTGAACATTCCAAGTCGCACTCCGCCAACAATTGAGCCCCGAGTGACTCGAATAAACCTCTTCTCCATCGCATCCCTCATTAGACGGTACTGCTCACGCTTGTCCTCTGTGCTCCCAAGCTTCAACATAACTTCTGCATCCTTACTCTGACAAAAGGGGTGGGTGGGTTTTGCAAGGATTCAATCAAAAAACAATGGGGAAAACAATGCTGAAAGACGCACCAAAATCGATAGCAACAGTCAATAGGCTCAACACTCAGCAAGTCCCATTTGAAGAATTACAAAAGACAGTTAAAAAAGTAATCTTTAAGCAACTAACATCTTGGTGACATAAACACCAAAGTCTTTCATTTCGAAGGGAACAAGAAACGAATACTTGATATGCTTATGTGCTTATGCACCTGATTTCTACCATGAGTTAGTATGAGATAAGGCAATTGAAGCCTTGTTTTTCTGTGATACAAACAAACTTACAACTGAAGCAGATGCCTCCTTGCTACCTCCATATAACATGCCTGCAAATACTGCAATCACAGTTGCTGTGCCCCAGTTGACGGTTCCCGCAAGTTTCGGAGAATTCTAATTCGAAAAAATCCAAGTTAGCCTCTGCTAGTCCATAAATTCAAAAACACAAACTAAAACCCAACCATTTATTCGTTATCATATACACAAAGTGACCCAAAGAAGTACATGTATAAAACTTCAGAACCCATTAACTTGATGGACATTTGCCTCAGTTCAGAAATCACTAACAAATGTAAAGAACTTAAAAAAAAAAGATTTGATGGAAAACTAAAAATACCCATATCCTAAATCAGAATTCCAAGTAGAAAACGCTTACAACTGAGACGCTTTCTTCGGAATTTTCGGGAGCTTCAGCCATGAAAGCGTGCTTCAAATAAAAAAAAATGAATCTTGTTCTCATGGCGCCTGAAGCTTTAGGCAGTTTTAGGGGTTTGCCTAAAGCCCCACGTCAAGCCCAGCCCGCAATAATCCTTTTCCCCTTTTGTAACCTATTTTTGGAAATTGAAACAATAATAACTTTTTTCTTTGTTTTTTAGCCATTTTCATATTTCAGAAGTCAAACAAAATAAAATATTTCTTTCGAACTTTCATAAGAATTGAATACTCAGTTATGAATTATCTTTACATATTTTCTTAATTACTTCTCACAAAATTAATGGGTTACAAGTTGCGTAAAGAAATGGAGAGGATTAAGGGGTTTTTTGGCCTTTTTCTTTTTTAGCATTTATTATCTTTAAGAGTCATTTTCTCCCTTTACTTGTATATAAAATATCTATTTATTTTCAATTTTACAATACCTTTGAAAAAAAAAATACTCTAATTTATTTTCTGTTCCCAACTCTATCTTATGGTTATAGTTCCTATTCAAGGTTTTTAGCAAAAAAAAATAAAAAAAAATGTAAAATTGATATAAATGAGCAACTGGATGAGTTAGATAAAATAAGTTAGTAAATCTATTGTATTAGCTTATTTATTTGTTTAGCCATAAGTTATTTCCATATTATATTCTTTTATCATACGCTTTTTTTTGGTTAATTTATGTATCGATATTGTTGTTTAAATAATTTCACAGTAGCTATATTGTTATTATTATTTTCGTCGTCGTCTTTGTCATCGTTGTCTTGGTTTGTATTTTTTTGTTTATACTTTAGGAGTCAAAACAAGATATGTTTCGATAGAAAATAGGAAAATTATCACTAAAATATCCTATGTTTTAAAAAATTATGGAAAAAAAAATTATTTTTTTGGAAATTCAAAATAAGTATCTTTTATTTAAGGAAAATTATCACTAAAATAGGTAAATTATCACTAAAATAACCATTATTTTAAAAAACTATGAAAAAAAACTCTGTAGTATTAAAGATTTAAAATAAATACCTCTATTTGAATTATTGTGTCATTTGCTATCTTTGATTGAACAAAGATTTCAAAAAAAAAAAAAAGGAGAAGTAATATTAACATTTTATCCTTTATTCTATTATTTTAAGATTTTTTTTTTAAAAAAGAAGTTTTCGATCTTATGTATTATGTCTCTTTTCATTTTAAAGTGTAGTGTATGTCTTAAAATAATATAATAAAAGGTAAAATATTAATTTTACTAATTTTTTTGAAATCTTTGAACAGTCAAAGATAACAAATGATATGACAATTCAAACAGAAAATATTTACTTTGAATTTTTAATAATACAAGGGTTTTTTCTCGCACTTTTTTAAAATTGATAGTATTTTAGTGATAATTTTCTAAAAACACAGTGTTTTTTTCATACTTTTTAAAAATATAAGTATTTTAATGATAATTTCCCTAAACAATATCCATCAAGATATAACAAATTTAAGAAAAATAAAAAATTTGAGAATTTGATTCAATCACAAAAAGGTGCTAGTTTGAGAAAGTAAACAACTCAAGTAAGAAATCAATTTGAACAAATAAATTTTAATGAATTAGGAGATAGTATTTTTCTTTTTTCTTTTTCCAATTTTAAAAGGGCTCTTGTTGGAAGATTTGTCTACCAGAAGTGCTCGAGGCGTTGGCTCAATAGTAAGGCGATTTCGCCTTAGGCTAGCCTCCATTATGTATATATACACATTATATTATGTATGTGCTATAATATATATACATATGTTAATTTATTTTATTTGAAGATAAATAAAAAATCTAAATTACACTTCACATCGTAACCTTAATTTTTGTCTTTAATGCTACTCTATTTAGTCGTACAGACACTACCTTAAGTTTATTTAAAAAAAATTGGCTCGTTTAATTTATTTTCTTTTTCTTTTTTCTTTTTTCGGTTTTTATTAACATGATGGCTAAAAAGTCTTAAATGCCCCAATTAAACTTAACTAGGTTCAATCGAGCCTAATAGATTTCCAGTCAAGCTTAATTGGGCCAATCGAGTCCAACAAAAAAATTTCACCGAAATGCGATTTTCAGGCTAGAAAATCGTGATTTGAAACTTCAAATCGATAATAAGTTATTTAGATTTTGATTAAATCTTCTACCAAAATCTAACGCATAAACAATATTTTAACTCAACCAAACATTAAAATCTTTATTTTTTGAAATTTTATTTTTAGATTTTCTAAAATTTTTTAAGGAATGGCATTTCAAGAATTCGAAAGTTTTATTAAAGAAACTTAGTTATAAGCCAAAGTAACAAATAAAGGAACTAAATATTCCTTTATTTGTTACTTTATACGAATATAATAGATTTACTAACTTGTTTTATAGAAGCCTCATTTTCAGTTAAACCCATCCACCATGCTTGTTTTCTCCTTAAAAGGAGCTTATAAAAGTCTAAAACTTGTCAATTTTTAATGGATAGCTCAAATATGAATAACAATTGTCAAAATAACAAATAACTATTTGGTAGTATTTTTACATTTTAATAGTTTTAATTTAAAGAACACATTTATAAAATAATGTAATATACATTGTAAAATGTATACCAATTTTAGATATATATTTTATGTATAAAAATACCTATGGTATATACTATGTAAAAAATGTCAAAAATAATGTTTACATATCAAGAATTTGAAACTTTTATTAAAGAAACTTAATTATAAGCCAAAGTATCAAATAAAGGAACTAAATATTCCTTTATTTGTTACTTTATACGAATATAATAGATTTACTAACTTATTTTATAGAAGCCTCATTTTCAGTTGAACCCACCCACCTTGCTTGTTTTCTCCTTGCTTATAAAAGTCCAAAACTTGTCAATTTTTAATGGATAGCTCAAATATGAATAAAAATTGTCAAAATAACAAATAACTATTTGGTAGTGTTTTTACATTTTAATAGTTTTAATTTAAAGAACACATTTATAAAATAATGTAATATACATTGTAAAATGTATACCAATTTTAGATATATATTTTATGTATAAAAATACCTATGGTATATACTACGTAAAAAATGTCAAATATAATGTTTACATATTGATGTATCATTAAACATCCAAATTATTACCTCCCTATCTCTATCTAGAAAAGTCTAAGGAGACTTAATAATATCTAGTATAGTAATAAATAAGGTCGATCTCACGAGAAGTTGGTCTAACTCGATTACTACTAATCATAAGGTGATGAAGAATTAGAGATTAAATTAAAATAGAAAATAAAAGCAATAATAAAGGAAACATGTTAAGGTTAATTCGCCTCCACTAAACAATCGTGTTAATTTAATCTCCTAAATCTATATTCAATTATTCACTAAAGCTATCAATCGTAGATAGTCTACAAATGCACAACTATCTCATTTTTTTCTTAAATTGTATGTTATCTAGATAAACACTATAGACAACCTCTTCCTATTAAATAACTTAAGCAAACATTCTAGAATTACCCAATAGAAACATTAAGTAAAGAAAGATATATTGATTTAAGTCATATTCACATACATGCAGATTCTTAACCTAAGTTATATTCCTCACAATAAAAAATACCTTAATCTAAGTCACATTCACACACATACAAATTCTTAACCTAGGTTATATTCCTCATTATAAAAATTACCTTAAACAAGCATATCACTTATAGTTTTGCTACTAATAGATTCGATCATAACAAATGCCTAATTGGAATCCTAGTAGTATATTTTATCATCAATTATCTAAGTGGTCATCCTAAGAAAAGATAATAAAATATAAGAATGAATCACCACGGAAGAATATAAATAACTTTAAAAGTAAATAATTGATAGAATATATAGAACCATAAAGATCAAACAACAATCATGTTAGGGTTTTGAAATCACCTTTAACCTAATTAGGGCCTATACTAGCAAATATATAAGAATAAATAAAAGAAACATTATGCTAGAAAACAAATAAAACTGAAAGGGAAAAAGAAATAAAAACTATAGGAGGATGCAACATCGGCTCCCAAGTACTCTCTCTCTCTCTCTCTCTCTCTCTCTCTCTCTCTCTCTCTCTCTCTCTCTCTCTCTCTCTCTCTCTCTCTCTCTCTCTCTCTCTGGTTTTAGTGTTATTTGGTAGCTTTTAAGTGTACAAGATTTTACTCATATGCTATAAAAGAGCTTATTTATAAGAAAATAGGTCTGAGAGATGTCTAGGTCAAGTCCCACTTGAATTAGAATGGGCCATCAAAATGACTCAAAGTCGGAAAAAACAATGTCTCCAGTGTCACGGTGCATAGGAGTTGGTGTTCAGGCTTCAACTTTTTGGAATTATATATATATATATATATTTGATAATTCCTATTGATGTTGCAGTGCACGAAGGTTGGTGCTGTAGCACTAGATCTCTATTCAGCCTCGGTCTTCCTGCTTTGTCTAACTTGTCTCGTTTCAACTTGTTTTCGACTTGTTTTCACTTTTTTTTCATCTTTTCTCCTTCAAAACACCTATAATCACAAAAATAATACAAGTAGTCTTAGAATTATATAAAGCCCAACAAAATGGTGTAGAAATAGTTATCATTTAGATGTAAAATTAACACCTATAGCCTATGTAAATATGCTCAAAAAGTCATTAATATAACTTTTCCTAGAAAATAAATTTAAATAACTATTAATCATGATTAATGAAGTAAGGAATGAAAAAGGGGAATAAAAATAACAATAGTAGGAATTAACTGTGAAATGAGATTGAAAAAAAAAAAAAAAATATATATATATATATATATATATATATATATATATCAAAGTCATCAAGTCACGGACAAGTTTCTCACCCTTAAATGCAAGAAACAACTTTCTATGTTTGCATAAACATTAAATATATTTGAATTTTCTTTTTTTTTTTTTGTAAAATACTAATACGATCCTAGTCATCCATTCAAAATTCAATGATCTAAAATAGAGTACTGGTCTACGGGTAAATAATGCAATATCCATTAAAGAAGCCCACACACATATAATTACATTTCATTTACATACTGCGTATTTCAGTTTTTAGACTTGTATATCATAACTTATGCATTGCCCATTTCGCCATTTTGCTAAAGTATTTTGAAAACAGACATCTATCTTAAAGAGCCTAAAATTTGCCTATTTTGCTAAGAGTCCAGAAAAAACATAATTTACCGAGAGCACGTCAAATTAGAAACTACGTCAATTGAGAAGACAATAATGACCAAGAAAACGACAATATATATGAGGAAAAAAGGGCTTTTTTATATAAATTCAGGCTCATAATCTAAAAAATTGAAAATTTTTGAAAGAGTTGAAATTTTTGTGAAATTTTTGAGAAATCCACAATTTGTGTAGAAGAATATTACGTTTTGATAATATTAAAAAAAATATAATTTTTTAAAAATTAAAAGTATTCGGGATAATGAATCAAGTTACTTGAAATAAAAAATTACTTGAGGTAATTAGTCTAAACCTCAAATAACTTAGACAAATTATCTTCAATATCTCATCGTCACGTAGTGAAAAATGATACTTTCATAAAAAAAATTTAAAAATGATATTTTTCTAAATATTTTCAAAAATTTTACAAAAAGATTTAAAAACCTGAGATTTTTCAATTTTTTTTAAAAAAAGTTCTATCATATGGGAAGTTTCCTATAAAAAAAGAGGGGGGGGGGGACGTCATGGATAATTACGTGACCAAGAAAACGCCAATATATGTGAGGGAAAAAATAAAGGCAGGAGATTACATGTAGGAAACAAGAATAAGAAGGGAAAAAAAAAAAATAAAACTAGTTACCTGCAGATAATATTGATTCGAACTTAAATCCTACGCATGGAAAAAAAATATGATTACCACTAAACTATGCATGTGACCACAATATGAAATGCAATTAGAAAACCACAATGAAAACAAGCAGTTTTTGGCTAGTTGAAATTGAAAACGGATCACTATTCACTAATCAGTATTTAGAACTCATAGTTTGATACATTGCGTTATATGAATAGTTAAAAACCATTATTATAGATCTTTCAAAAAAACTCATTATTATATTTCTAGTACAAAAATAAACGGTTTTTTTTGTTGTAATTTCTCAGGTAATTATGTATCATTATTAATATATATTTTTTTTAAAAAATTCAAATATGGAGTCACTTCAAGACACTGTTATATTCACCATGATGCAAGAAATCACTTGATTATAAAATAAAAAATATGATTGCACGCAATTTTCCCATCAACTCTGCTTTTCCACAAAGCAAATTAAAGTTAGCATGATTTCAAAAAAGCTAGCCCCCATTGATCTCTTTTACAACAAAATAATTCTCCACCTTAATAAAAAAAGAGAAGGAAACCCCATAAACAATTCAATACACCCCTAGATTCTCAAACACTACATGTGAATAAAGTCCCTCTCAAATCATCAACCTTTTTTTTTCTTTTCCCTCCAAATAAAAGAAAGAAATGAAATTCTCACTCAACCACCCAAAGCAAGGTATCAATTGCAGTACTACTCTCTCCCAACACAAACTCTTTCTAGCTCCCTCCCCCCCCCATTACACAACCCAATTTTCCTCCCAACCAAACACAAAATCTCTCTCTCTCTCTCTCTCTCTCTCTCACACATACACACACACACACACACATCCATGATTAATATTCCCATTTTGATCATACTCTCACAAATATTACTACTATATCCACTCACGTCAAGTAATATCCACTCAGACACATGTAGATCATATTGTGGCAATTTAACAATTGATTACCCGTTTTCACTCCAAAATGGATGCGGGCACCCGGGTTTCCGGGACCTCCTCTTTTGCATGAATGACGTGCTAATGTTCCACATAAGTTCCGGATCCTACCGGGTCTTGGATATAGACTATGCTTACCAAGCCCTCACGCTCCATGATCCCCACATGTCCACGTGTGATGCCATCGTGCTCGGTGGTAGGGGCAACGGCTTCGCCGTCGAGCCGTGGCGGGCCCCATACATGACACCCGTGCCCGACAACGTGTTCATGCTTATCGGGTGCTCCGCCCGATCCCCGCTCTTCCAAGGGTTCCCGGGTAAGCACTTACCCTGCCGAAATGTTTCGGGTATGGGCTGTGAGGAGTATTACGGGTGCCCGGCTTGGGATATGGTGGGCCACAAGCGGTTGGGCTCAACTTTCGGGTACGGCCCACCTGAGTGCTGCGCATTGTCGTTTGAGGCCATCAAGGCCATAAATCTTAGTAAGTTGGAGTGTGAAGCGTATAGTAGTGCTTATAGTCTGGCCCCACTGAGGGTGGATGGGCCCAGTGGGTGGTCGTATGGGATACGTGTGAAGTACTCGGTTCAAGGCCACGAGGAGTTTTGTAGAGCGTGTGAGGCAACTGGTGGCACGTGCGGATACGGTACGGAGGGCATTAGGCAGTTGTGCATGTGTGGGAGCTCAAACTCCACCTCCAATTGCGACTCTGGTAAGCTGAGATTACTGTTGTTTAGTTTCCCCTCAAAACCCAATTATCTCTGACAACTGAAGCAAAATTAGGCCCAATTTATTACCATCCCAAAATGATGACCCAATTGCAAGGCCCATATTTCTCCGTGTTTAGAATTAAGGGAAATGACCAATAGATACCAAGATTTTAAATTTGATGATGTAAATATCTATTTTTTAAATTTTATAGCTAAATATTTAGGTATATATACTTTTACACCTAATATATATTAGATATATTTATCTACTAATTTCAGTTACTATACTAAGTATATTAGATATATTTATCTACTAATTTCAGTTACTACACTAAGTATATAATTTTTTTATATAAAATTTTACACTTGGTATATAAATAGGGAACATTTTGCTATAATATTTGATAAATGGATATTTACTTAAAGTTGGGCTCAAAATTTAATCATATTTAGTCCCAATTATCTGACTAGTAGTTTTCTATACTGTTTTTGTACTGTTTTGAAAAATGATATTTCTAATATTGTAGTATTGTGTGACGCGATCCTATAATTTGTGACTATAATATATAATTATAACTTTTTTTAGAACTAATTAATGGCCACACATCCTTCACTCAAGGCTACACAACACTATATCACAAGGTTATTTTTCAAAATACTCGTAAAAAAATCGTTTTTTTTTTGTCCAAATTAGGAATAATTACTCATGTTAATTTCCCTAGAATTAAAAGGCTCAATCTCACCTTAGGCCACTGAGTTTCGAAATGTGTCTGCTTTTGGCCCTTGGACTGGTTTTTTTTTTTTTTTTTTGGTCCGAGTTTTGGCCCCTGTACTTCTAGTTTTGGCACTTGAGCTTAGATTAGTTCTTTTTTTTCCCCCCCTTCGCCACAATTTAGGCTTTTTCATCGTAGTTTTAGCCCTTTGCAGTTTTCATTTTGGACCTGAACTATATTGCCTTAGAGACCTAAACTAAGACAAACCATAGTTTAGGAACCATGAGTCGAGGAAATTCGACCTACTAGCAGTCTGAGAGAGAGTTTTTACCTCCAGTGGTATTTTTCAATTTTTTATTTTATAGCAGTGTTTATTGTAATATTTGAATGCTTTAATTCTCCCCAAATTGGTTTAGATTTGTCTACTAGCTAGTTGATTTATTTATTTTTCAAACAGATTAGTTGATGATTGGATAAGATTTGATTACTGACTGGTTGAGTTTTACTGACTGGTTGAGATTTAAAACCATAATAAGGTTCTTTTTTTTGGTGCAAAAACCCAAAAACTGTATATTACTGCTACTTATAACCGAGTCTCACCATAACTGGATGTTTGAAAGTTCATGAGCTGAATGAGATGAAAACACATTTTGGGCTTTGAGACCTAAAATTGACTTATTTTAAAGTTTAGCCGCCAAATTGGGACTAACCCAATAACTCGGGAACCAAAAGTGAAATTATCCCAAATTAAAACCCTGCCCCAATTAAATTTATTAGATACCTTGATGAATGACATTTTCTATCATAATTTACAGTCAAGTCGTCATCAAGCAGAAGGATATACCCTTTGGCAGACACATTCGCAGGTAAATTTCTTCTACCCATTATCCATTTGTTTCTTTTGATTTTTCAAAAAGAAAAAAAAAATTACAATATTTGTTTTCTTAATAATTTGCAGGATTAATAATGAGTTTGCTAGCGTGGATGACAACTATGTAATCGTCAATGTGACACATTTGTGTGTTTGTGTCCAGTTACACATGTTTGAGAGATATTACAAGTTATTTTTCAGCTAGATGCACCTTCATTTTTCGTCACATGATTAAGAAAGAGGAAAAACAAAGACGCGTGAAGTTTTGAGTTGATAGATATGGAGCCATTTTCAATTCTTTTTTTTTTTTTCCCTTTATTTTCTTTGGCATTTAGCATTATTACTATGAAAAATTAACTTATTTTTGTTCTACATGGAGTACTCTACGTCATCATTATTACAGTCTATGATGATTTGTCTTCAAAATTTGCTAATGAGAGACTGTGACTATGACACCAAACTCAAACACACAAAAAAATAAGTTCCTCGTAAGCATTCATTTCAAAGAAGTGAAAATTAAACCCATAATTAGTTTTATTGTATACTCCAGATGTTCGTACACCATAGCTGCCTGCCTTATTCTAGTTCTCTTCCATAAGCAATTCCTCAAACTCCAAAATGGTACTTCGACAGATCTCAGGCACCATTAACAACTACTTGACTTCTCATTTTCTGCAACATCAAGCAAACAAGAGGCATTAAAGAAATTGGTTGTTTGTCACTTATGAAACTAGAGTTGTTAATACGGAACCTGATTTCACTCGCATTGGAGACTTCTATCCACCGATTGAGTGTCTTGATAGCTTTGCCTGATAATTGAGTCTCACGAGCCAAAGCGATCCCTTCGACCAAAGAGTTCACATGGCCACTTACCAAGAGAGCCGCTGCTGCATTTAAGATCTGGTCCATTGTTTTTGGCCACGAATTGTGTTCTGGCTTTAGTAAAAAATCTAATGAAACTGGTGCTTTGTCATAAGAATCAAGAAACTTACAAATGCATCCGCAATCGAGCTTTTCTCCCCTGACAATACGCGCTTTAGTGCTTCAGCATTATACTCTGGGCCTCCACCTCGCAAGTCATCCAGGGTGCACCGAGGAATTCCAAAGTCCACTGTAGAGTACGTTATTTGTCAGCAGATTCCATCTTGGTCTCGTTAAAGGCATATTTGAATGAGGAGAAAGGAACAAATAGCTAACAACAAAGATTCTCACATGGATCAAAGGAAAACTTCTCAATCTTTTCTGGTGTAACATCAAGGATCAACCCAGGACCTGTATCGAATCATTTATGAGTAACTTGGAAATGATTTATCTTAAACTAGAAAGAAAACGAGTGTTTTGGGATTTTTAAAATTTTAGCTTTTGGCAGTTAAATCTTTCTAAACTTCGAGACAAAACATTATCTGAAATAATAAAGGAAAAAAAAAGACAGCAAGTACCAAGGGGGCTCATCTCATCCAAGCCCTCTGAGTGAACAACTAGTGCCCGTTTCATGCCAAATCGCTGCAATGCTTTAGCCATCTTCAAGACCTATTCAACGAACCACAGGACCATGGAACAACTCAATTAAAGATAATGCATAAAGTGATAGCCATAATCAACAGGGAAATGAAACTTCTTTTCAACAGTTGAATACATTGGCATATGGGCCTTCGAACTTAAAATACAGAAGACATAACACTTTGCCTGCAGATTCTGATAAGCTTAACAACCTTCATAAAACACATGATACGAGAATCTCTAATTCAATGTGAATCTCAAAGGAACAAAGGAGTGCCATAGATTTCACAATCGCTTAGATCTTTAAAATCTATTCATAAGATAATCCCAGGTTGAGAAATTGAAAGATTTTGGCTCCACTTGAAGTTGTTCCATAATCATTTACACGAAAGCATCAGATATAGTAATAAACATTGGAAACCTCGCAGCGCTAAATTTCTTAAAGAGACAACAATTCACCAAACTAGTTTAATTAGAAGTTTAAAACTTAAGAATATAAGGAATCCAAAAATGAACACAATTGCACACCTCCGTAGAGTGAAAGAACAGATATGTTGAGAATACAGAACTTAGCAGATTTACTTTGGAAAGGTTATCCAGAAATTCAATATTTTTATGGAGACTATATTTACTTGACAAAAACTTACAAAATCCTCGCTGTAGACGCCAACAACAGCATAAGGTACTCTAGCTGGATTCAACATAGGACCCAATATATTGAATACAGTTTTCACTTTTAGCTTTTTCCGGACAGGACGGACAAGTTTCATTGCTGGATGATATATTGGAGCCATCATAAAACCAATTCCTGCTTCATTTACACACCTTGCAACACCCTGTTATCGAAATAGATGAATTGAACATAGGTAATCTACACTCTTACTATACAAGAAGCTGATGCTAGCAAAGACATTAACTAATTCAACATTGATACAACATCCTTCCAATCTACTAGCTCAGCCATCCAAACCAGAAATAGGCACCAACCTCAGGTTCCAGGTTGATAACT
>JXTB01000040.1:84570-129541 GCA_002914805.1 Parasponia andersonii
CATGCCGAAGAACTTGAACGATTTCCTTGCTTTGAAGGGAAAAAAAAGGCACATTTTCAATCAAACTTTCAATATCTATGTCAACAGAAACACATTCATGTTATTAATGAAAAAAAAATACCACCTTTGCAGTTTTGGCACCACAAGCTGCAGCAAGTATTGAAGCTCCAGTCGAAATGTTTACTGTGTTTGCTCCATCACCACCTGTTCCAACAATGTCCACCGCATCAACTAAGCCTTCTACCTCCAAACTATACTTGATCATCGCCCTTGCCAGTCCCACAATCTGTTCAAACACTAAAATACATAAATCTTTTCTTTCATTTGCTTCCTTAAACATACTCCCCATCAAAGAACCTACTCCTTGTGAGGTTTGCACTGAGATAAACAATTGCATGATAAAAGTTCTTTCTATCCAAAAAATACAGGTGAAAAGATTAAAAAGAGAATATGAAATTGAACAATCTATAAACCTGGCTGGACTAACTTTGTTATACAGTATAAATAGAATAACAAGTTCTCAGTTCTCACAGCCTGTATTAACATTAATATCAAAAAGCTTATTAAAACTCAATGTAGCAGCAAAAAAGATCCTTACTTCCTCAAAAGTCTCTCCTTTGGCTCTCAGTAATACCAGAAAAGCACTAATCAAAGCCTCATCTGCATCATTCAGCAAGAAATCCAGAGATGCTTCAGCCTCTGACTCTGATAAATCAACTCGATTTATTAACGATTCAATCAACTGCCAAAACCCACCAAGAAATTGAGACCAAAAGAGAAAAATATCACAAACCCAGTTCAAATCTTCCCAAACGCCCCAGATGAGCAAAAACCATAATTGAAAAAAAAAAAAAAAAAAGCAAATTGAACCTCGTTGAAGGATGTCTTGGGTGGGTTTGAATTTTCACTAACGGTGGGCAGAGCGTTGACTAGGAGAGAGCTAGCACCATCAGTGAAGCTTCTTCGGTTTCCATGGAGAATCCATGGAGTAAGCAAACGATTCCAGAGCTGGGGCTCAAGCTTAGCGCAGCCAAATGATGAAGATAAAGCAACCAGATATTGATGTGGGCACAGTGCCATGTTAGTCCCAATTTGAATCAGACACTTAGAATCAGTACAGGGGAGATGCTTTAAAGGAAGAGATTAGGACCAAAAATGGTAGATTTTAGACATTGGGGGAAAGAATGTGCTATCACTTTTTTACCATTTTGTTACTCAAATTCTTACATATATCAATAATCCACAATTGGACATCAGTGGATTCCTAGGTTCCATTCCAGATACGCGTATCTGCTCTCTCTGATTTAGAACCAGTCCACTCAAATAAGACCCATTGGGCATATGATAAATAATACTATCAAAACTATACCACAATTATGTTTTTTTTTTTTTTTACCCCCACTGTTTTTCTATACTTTTTATTGGTTTTATGGGATAGATTTGGATTTATTTATTTATTTATTTTTTTTTAGGTGCTATTGTTGGTTAGTCAGGTGCCCCAACGTGCCAATAATGAGCTATAGTATAGTATAGTATAGTATAGTCGAGTACGGTTTTAGGGTAGGATCTTTACAATCAATGGGATATGTGGAGATCTTGATATGTGGAGATCTAGTCAGGACCTTTGATAAATGCTACTTGTCATTGATGGGACTGCCACGTTGGAGGGAATAGAAAGAAATGGAACGAAATAATTTCAAAATTATTCAATTTTATTATTTGGTTAAGAGATTTTTTTTTTTTCATTAGAATAAAATATAGTGAAATTTTATTTCACTCAAGATCGAGTAGACTCAAGATCGAGTAGGGAATGAAATACATTTAATTAATAAAAAATAATAAAATAAAGTAAACTAATACTAAATATAAAATAATTTAATAAAATAATAATTATTTAATAAAACATAATTAATAAAATAATTTAAAGAAATAATAAAATAATATTAAATGTAAAATAATTTAATTACTAAAAAATAATTAATAACATAATTTAAAAATAATAAAATAAAATAAAATAATGTTGCATGTAAAATAATTTAATAAAATAATAAATTAAATAATTTAATGAAATAATAAAATAAAATAATACTAAATGCAATATAATTTAATCAATAATAATTTAATTAATAAAATAATAAAATAAAATAATGCTAAATGCAAAAATAATTTAATGCTAAATATAAAATAATTGAATAAAATAATAATTTAAAATATAAACAATAATTAATAAAATAAAATAATGCTAAAAGTAAAATAATTTAATGAAAAAATTGAATACTAAATGTAATTTAAAATACTTAAAATTAAGGGTATTTTTGTCATTATATAATTAATTCCACTTTTTTTCACTGTTATCAAACATAAGAATGTCTATTCAACTAAGAAAACTGTGAGAGTATTTATCTAATTTTGGAAAGAATTTTCAGTGAATATCTGATTTGTAAAATAATCACTATAAATTAGTAATAAGGCAATAACAATTACAAAATTCAAAAATTGGCTCAACATAAAGAATTTAAAATATGCAGTCTAGTCTCTTTCGTCTTAAAAGCCTTCCTAATAAACAACCATTCTACCAAATTTATAATAGTCTAATCTCACTCTTACCAAACACACTTCAATTAGAGGCTAGGAGCCTGGGACTATGTAGGGAGAAAATATCAACAAATTAACAAATGAAGACACTACTAGTCTAGTTGTTGAATTCGCAATATAAAAAATATTCACATTGGAAGAATCTAAACGTAGTGTGGAAATTAACATTGATATATTTTAAGTCAATTGCAATGATTAATATACGCGGCACCATTTCATTTCATTCATGATGAGGTTAGGACTGGGATCATGCGAGGGCTAGAAGAGTTTTCAACAAACAATTGAAGATGCTAGTATTCTAGTTATTGTAGAATCAAAAAATCCTGTGTTATTGCCGATCGTCACTAACAATAATATTTGATGTCAACTGCAGTGTTTAATTATGGGCACCAATTATCGAATCATTAAATACCACATTATTGGGTATCCAAAATCCATTTGATTTTTTTCTTTTTTGGTCTGGTCTGTGACAACTAATAAAAGAGACCCAAATTCCCAAATCATATGACAATTTGAAATGTAAGGCACGGACATGGGGAAATTAATGATCTTTATCACATAATATGACCATGAGAAAAATTACACTCCCTGTCCTTATTTTACATGCATTATCAAACTGTTATCTTTAATTTCCCCCTACTTTTTTTGCTATTCTTCTATCATTCACTTCCCCATTTTATACCCTTCAACTTTTATAAGGCTTGATGAAGGAAGAGATGGATGCTCAGTTTGTTCTGTTGACTTCTGAGGGCAGTTTAGGAATGTAAAATCATAGATAGAAAAAGCCCAATTCCTTTTTTTTTTTCTTGCAGGGAGTTGGATCAAGCCCAATCAAGCCCATTTCACTCTCATTTTGTGGCCCAATAATTAACAATTAGTACCTTTAAGGTCCCTTTCAGTTCTCAAATCCTGCAATTTACCATACATGGAAACAAATCCTTTTGGCCTTCTTCATAAAGCGGCCATTTAGCCAATTTCGTCTGATGTAACACTGAAATCTACAAAACCAAGTAAAACCCTACACTTTTTTTTCTTCAAATTCCAAACTGTAACACAACCCAGAGGTGGCCATTTTTATTACCGAGAGGCCATAGACGAACCAAAAATATTTCAAAGAAATTAAAACATAAAATAATACATATAATACCTTTTGCTTAAATAAAAATAAATAAATAAAATAAAAGAATTGCCGAGAAAAAAAATGTGATGTATGCTGTACATCTGAAGAGGTTTTGTTGAAATTACATAAAACCCCTTACAGAATATGAGCTAAGAAAGTTCATTAAAAAATGATACTTTTAATTTTCCAGTTAATCTGTGCAAAATATGGCCGCTCTACTTACCCAAGTGCAGTATGCGGATGGAAGTTTTTTGCACTTAAAATAATTTTAATGAAAAAAAAAACTATTCACCAAAACAGATTACGATCTATTAGCTCATAAAATACATATATAAATATGATAAAACCATATAGATAATAATATCACAAACTCACCAAAAGTACATCAATTTATGAATATCACAAATCATAAGAATGGCTTACACTTGCAAGTACTACAAACCATGATTCGACTTATGGCTGTAACAACACCATGGTATATAGAGGTGGTGGTGTCAGAAAACCCAGATGGAGAATGAGGAAGGCTGTGTAGTGAGGGCTTCGTAAGGTACCTTTTTATAGAGGCAAGCAGTACAGCAAGGTCCTCTACAATAAGTTTGAAGGGTTTGGAGTTGGCTAGGGTTTTTTTTGGGCAACGGGCAGGACGGTTGGTGGGGCAGGGCGGGGCGGCTAGAAGGCCTCAAGGATGGTTTATGGGCAATGTGGATTAATTAAGCTGCCCGGTAACGCTATATAGAAATTAAAAAGTTTTTCTTGTTCAATAATAATTATATAAATATAATGCAAGTTGATGGTCCAGACAGCCGTGCTTATCCCCTGTAAATAGTATTGTAATAATGAAGGTGACGTGTGTTTGTTTGCTATACCTTTGCTTCATTGCTTATATATATATATATATATATATATGCATATTGCCGTTTGGCAAAAGACCAGATTTTTGGGTTCTCAGAAACTCGGGAGAGAGAGCAAATGAGCTTGGGTCTTATACAGTAAAATGACCGAATTGTGTGACTAATTTTAAGAAATGTCTGTTTTTCTAAATTTTATAGTAAACTGTCTCATATATTTGTTTATATATATTTGAAAATTTAGCTATAAAATATAAAAAATAAGCATTTACATCGTCAAATTTAAAATATTGTCCACCTAAAATTTTGGGAGGTTTTTATGTTGGCCCAGTTAATATTTTGGCTAATTAAATAAAATTTTTAAGAATGCTTTGAGAATGATTTATCTGAGAATGTTACAGTGTTGTGTAAGTATTTTAAATAATTTTTTTAAGAGTGTTATAGCATTGTGTAATGAGTATCACATTATTTGTAATAATTGATCAGTTCTAAAGTATTATTTTTGGCTCACAAATAATGTGACACCTGATAGATATTTCAAAAATAATTACTTCTCAAAACCATATAAAAAAAATTCTCAAAATACTCTTAAAAAAGTTAGTTTAGTCCAAGATATTCGTAATTAAGTACATTTTCTCTTTTCCAAGTGATTTAGACCTCAAAATAATTTTTTTAGGACTTTTCAAAATTATCTTTTTATCAATTATTTCCTAGATTTTTAACACCTAATGAATCTATAAAGTAGAGAAACTTAGAAAAGAAATGACATAATTGAGCTTATATAGCAATGAAACCCATTATTGCTCTTAATCAAAATAAATTAAATCCAAAATATCTTTTTTAAAATTTTGAAAATCAAAATAAAAATTAAATAAAAAGATGTAAAATTTGATTTGAGATTTATTTTTATGTCGATTTTGAGGCAACTTTTGTTTCATTGTTCTTTTAGGGCAATTGTATCATTTTTTGTCCCAATTCCCCCAACTTAACTTTCTAGGAGGAATGGATTTAATAGGTGCCACTAATCCAATCTAAAAATCTACATTTCAAAAAAAATGCTGGAGTTTCCATTGAAAAAAAAAAGAACCTAACAAAATAAAAGGTAATTACGCCCTATTTATATGTGTATATGAAGTGTTAAAGTGTTTTCTTAATGAATATTTTCATTTCTCCATCAATACGTAGCTTTGAAGATGTACTTGAATCTCACCTACTAATTCTAGTTTATATAAGAAATTTACGTACTTCTATATATTCTGATTCCATTTAACGTAGGGAATGAGTTTCTCTACCAGAGATGTCATGACACTTGAGATATAACATTTACTTCATTATTATCACAAGAATCGTGCTTTTTTTCCCCCCCTTTTTTTCGGGGTGAAATATACTAACATATTGTATTTTGCTAATTTTCTAATTAGTTAATTCATATGATATATATATTTCAAAATTTATCCAAATCAGTTCACATTCCTATTTATACATAAGCATATAATGAGTCAACTCGTTATTTAAAGTGATGCTAGCTAAGAAAAAAGTGATCATGAGACGATAAACTCAAATTTTAGGCAAGGTGCATATGTTCACTTTGAATACACGCATGCATGGAATGAACGTACGTATATACGAAACCCCTTAGATCATTTTTCCATACCCGCCCATATCCAAACTAATAACATCATCATCATCGAAACACAAAAAACGTGGGTCTGAAAAAGATGATCACGGTGATGTTATTACTTTGTCTCTCAATAGTAACAATGAGGGGCTTTTATGATATTAATGGTGATGTAGCGAGTAGTATTCAATTTCTTTAGTTATGAAAAGACATTATGTCAAGGCCTTGGATCATGACCAGAAATTTAAGGCGGTGAAATTTATATTAAAATAGTGATTTTTCTAAAATTTCAAGAAATCGAGTACATGAAATTTTATATTTTAGTTCTCAAAAGTAAGAAAAGTTTGAATTAAGAAAACCCTTCATTAATATAGATTTTTCGAGAAAATATTTCACTTAATGTTTAGAGGAAAATCTGATTAATTAGTTTAGAAACATTTGTAAATTTATAAATTATAGAAAATGAGTCTAATTAAATTTTAAGTTTAATGTTCAAATAATTTACATAAAATCTTTTCTTTTTCCAAGTACTCAATTTAATAGTAAAATCATCCACATATATTCACTTAGTAATATACTATTATTGGCTAAATAAATTTGACAAAGAAAGGAAGAGGTGAAATAGAATAGGAACCAACCATTGGAGATGTGTGAAATGATATACATAAGTCAAACAAGTTTGTCAGGCCACCAAGATAATTATCCCAAAATAAATCAATTCCTGGAAGTGGGAGGAAGTAGGGGGTGAGTATGTGAATGCTCAGTAGAGATTTGATTTCAAGTTTTTATATATAAGAAAATATACTCACGTTGAAGGTCTTGTATAGTTAGTATTCCATTCAAAATAGTTTACAAAACCCAAAGTGAAAATCACAGTCCAATAGTTCAAACTATTGTAAAATATCCATTAAAACTAGTACATATCTACTCAAGTCAACATATAACCATGTATGCAATCATGATGTCTAAAGTGTCTTAGTAGATTACTTGTAAATCCAAGCTACCTAAAGAGGTGTCGTAAGTCCGATGATTGAGTAAGTGTGTGAATGCGTGCAAATGCTATATGAGTGACAGAATAATAATATGCACTATTTCTACAAAATCACAAAATAATCATACTGTATTTTTTAATTAAACTACTTTTAGTCCTCAAAACCGAGTTTTCAAACCATAGTGGATTTTCTAAAAATTTCGGCAATATAATAGCCGTTTTTTGATCAAAATCCAAAAATCCAATTTCCTGCAAAAAGCGGTTCAAAATAGTATATATAATATGCCAACCAGTGTTATGTGCCTAACAGACAGTTTATATATCAAATTAAGTCAAAATAGATATAAACACAATTTTATGAATTATTTCACGAAATTTCATATTTATTCAAAATATGTAAAAATCAAAATCAAACCAATTTGAAGATCAAGAAATCGAATCCCTACCTCAATCGAGTGTCCAAATAGCGTTATTAGGCTATAGAGAAAGTTTGATGTCATTTGGGTGTCGTTTGAGGATCGGGCGTTGTTTTCGAACCTTTGATCGATAGGTTTAAAAACTCGATTTTTTGATCGGAGCATCAGATCATGAAACTATCTTTACCACTAAATTCAGAGTACCCTAAAAATACTAGGTTAGACATATAATTTGACCGATTCAGACTCGGGTCAAACTCGGACCCACAACACACGAATCGAGGTAATCTAAGCTCTTAGATTTAGATTTTTGTGCCCGTCACTAAATATAGTTAATATATATATATATATATCAAAATTTTTGTTTTCATGAGTACATCACAAATATGAGGTTTATTTACGATCTAATAGTCGAATTGAAAATTTTAAATATAAAACTAAAATAGCTTAAAATGGACAAAAATGACAAAATTCAATTTGGACAATATTGAGTCAAGATATATATACCACGTGAAAGATCGTGATGAGATGAGTTGAACCTGATTGGTTTCATGGCGAAACGTCGCTCGGAATTGGTGCTGGTGACAGAAAATCAGTCACAACTTCATAGCGTTACCAGTGACGAATGGGACATCGTCAGGTGGCAGAAAATCGTTCGGCCTCCAACTATTGATCGCGGGTGATGGCGGTACTCGACGATGCAAGGAAGTACCTCGTCGGAGGCTCGCCGTAAAATCGGCGTTTCGGTCGGGAAATCACGGGACAGAGAGAGAGAGAAGGTGTGCTGAGGGGAAAATAAGCAAGCCACGTGTTTGCTCTTAAATAGGTTGTGAATTTTTTTAAAAAATTACACATAAGTCCCTAATTTTCAATTTTTCTGTCAAAATAGTCCTTCAGTTTTGCAAATTGGTCTCTCTTTGAAAATTTTCACATTACAACCCAAAATTCAAATTTTAAATATATATTTTTTATTATTATTTATTATTTTATTTTTTAAATAAAATTAGGCCAAAAGACTATTTTACCCTTATAGTTTTTAAGGGATTTTACATCCTTCCCTCTTTAAAAGAATTTCGTCCTGAAATTCAAAAACAATAGAGGTACAAGTAAAACAATGAGGGGTAAAAGCCAAAAGAAGAATGAACCGCAGGTCATAGAGTGTAGGAGCAGCAAATCAAATACTAGTCAAATCGAAAAGTGTAAAACATGCACTTCTCACTTAGTATTAGGATTCCGCCAATATACGAATGCCACACAAAGGTATATGATAAAGACATTCACAAAAGACATGGAATCGCAAAATGACTCATCAATTGGCATAAGGCTTTAACACAAGAGTTAGGAATTGATGACTCCAAATTGGTAATTATTCGCAAAAGTAGTAACATTAATCAAGACTAGAAGTCTAAAACGTAAGACTTCTATAACCAAAACAATGATTGTTAGGCACCAATACAATATAGCAGACTAAATGTCAGGTATGTACAATATCGTTCCTAGATCATACTAGATCAATAATACATTAGGACCATTCCCTTTGTTTACAGTTAAACGTGGTCCTAAACAATCACTGAGTCTAAAGACTCTAATAAAATCCTCGTCAACACAGGATAGTACTCAACAAAGTCTCGAGTGGGAAACAATTATATTTGTATTACACAAGATAGACGAGTTTAGAAGTCAAAAACGACAATATGAGTACAATGACACATATCATTTACTATTTCTCATAACGAGCAAGTAATGACCATGTACACAAAACATTTCTAGTCAAGGACAAGGCTAGAATTACTTTGAATGAAAATCTCTAACACAAAAGTACTTAGCACAGTAAATCCAATAGAACCACTGCAGTTCATGTATATAAAATGTAAGTATCCACGTAATACATATAGTCCAAAGACTTTCTAAGTCTTTTGTCCAAGGTAATATCACGGGGTATTAACTCATATCATAGCTAAATCTAGAGACTCTCTAAATCTCTTTGTCTAATATAGGATTATAATAATAATCCCAAATCATCAATCACCTCCAAAGATTCTCTAAATCTTTGATACAAAAGAAAGTCATATAGAAATGACTCAATACCCAATATGCAAAATAAACTATTAACAACACTACAATGCCCCAGGAATAAGATTTCAATAGAATAGGATGTCTATATAGCGACACCTGCCTCCTATCCAACCTCACTTCGTTTGAAAAAAAAAATCATAAACGATTTTTTCAAAAATATTTTTAAAGACATGCTACACAAAACTAGAGGTATATAAGAATACTACACCAATTCACAATAAAGTCTTACCTTGGCTATAGGTAAACCAAACTTGAACTTTAAGTATTCCTTTTTAAAATATAATAGTAAGAGTTCAATAACTCTCAATATAGACTTATGAGTAAACTGATCCCTATGTTATCAATTATACCACCATAATGATGCTTAGATCTATTTCAAATCAAGTAAAGAGTCACAAGTTGAACTCAATACCAACGAACTCAACGATGACTCTAATCCACAATAGATTTTAATTAGATTCTCCAAAAATTCCTAAGAGTTAATACAAGCAAAATACCACAATTAGTATTCACCCATTAACGTCAAGAGGGAATACATCAACAAGATTAATTTTTTTTTCCAAACGTCAAATCGAGCATAGCAATCCATAGCTTTATCTATTTGAAAATCCTAGTTTCATATATCAAATAGTTCAAATTTTAATTTCAAAGAAAATGACATGTAGCATCATGCACCACTTAAGTCTTTCTAAGACTTAAGTATTCAAAACCAAAATATTTTTATTCAAAAATTCAGATAAAATGTCATCCCAAGCTCCCAACACTAGGAGTTCCCAATATTTATAAAACCAAGTAAAAATTAATTACACAAGTACTCAATTATCCAGTTAGAGCAACTAATGCAAAGTTCATTCCACCTAACTTACATTCCCAATGAACAAGATATTTATGGCATACCAAGAATTTTACAATCTAATGATCACTAACATCATAAATACCTCAAATAATTAAGTCACATATACATAATGAAAAAAAAAAACTTGGAAAAAAACCTAAACCCAAGCAATAAGACAAATAGGGTCATAAAAACAAGATTTCACAAAACTTCCAAAATAAGTTTTCAGAATATGAAATTTCCTCTATTTATTTCAAGGTTCCAAACAGTTAGCATAACTGATTTTACTTAGCAAATTCTCATAACAAGATATTATACATTTGACTTTAGAAATTTACACACAAGTTTTTAAAAATTTATATATATACCACACTAAATCACATCAAAAATTTTCTAAGAAATCAACTTTGTTGCCCAAAGCTTCCACATATATATATATATATATATATATTTCTTTATAAACATATTTTGTTTAATTTCCAAGTTACTTTACAATTCAATTTTTCAAAACTTTCTTTAGATTCAATATTATGTGACAAGTAGACATTCGATAATGTTCTAACAATTGTATCTACTATATTAGGAAAAACATTTAGGAATTTTATTTTTAAATTAACATATCTAAATGTACAATGAGACCTCGTTAGTACCACAACTAGTTTTAAGTAAAGCAATTATATAAATCTTATATTCTTGGCAATTTCACAAACCTTAAATTCAAGTAGTATTATAAATTTTTAAAACCATACATTCCTTGTTAAATATAAATCACACACCCATTATTCAAAATTAAAATGTATATGGTTCTTTTGAAAACAAAATAATTCATTGGTCAAATGCAAATGTTTACCTCATGCAAAACTAATTTTATTAACTTGAAATTTTCCCAAAGTTTCAAGACCAATTAATCAAGTTTATGTTTAACCAAATTTCAATTTTTACAAAAATGTCTACATTTAAGGGCCACATAAATAAATTTGATAAAATTAGTGCAATGCAATATTCAATAAAATATTACATATCATACCAATTTATTAACCAATTAGATTTCACTAATTCAAGAATTTCCTAACAAAATTTAACTTGGTAAGACTAGAAAAGATTTTTTTTTTTAAATTATAGTCAAATATAATATATTTTTTTTCTTAAAATTACCAAAATTTTTCTGTAATTTTCAAACACGTCTTTCTAAGCGATTCAAAAGCATATTTTCATTTTGTTGGTAAATCACGTTATACAAATAATTTTCTATAGTTCTTTATTAATGAAAAACTTTAGGTAATATTTAAGTGAGGATTTCTTTAGGTTTTGTAACTTTAAAGTTACCACACTTTATTACTTTTATTTAAAATAATTTCAAAAAATATTTTAACAATAAGAATGGCCTATAAAACATTTTAGTGTATCAAATATAAACTTATTTTTTTTTTTTTACCAAGTTCATATTATTAAATCAATCCATGAATGAAAACTAGCATGCAATATTTACTAACAAGTCCAACTAATGCTCTTAAAAGAGTGAGTCGAGGGGAAGATAAACAAGCCACGTGTCTGCTATTAGAAGCGTTGCGTGCGGTTCATTGCAAATCTGGTGGATGATGATCTTGGTGTGCATCCATCTTCTTAGATGCACTGATACATACCAATTAGTATAAGTTTAGACGACACTAAAGCCCTTCGGACGCCTGCATTCCTATATATAAAAAAGAAGTATATACAATAAAATCAATAATTTACGGCCAAATATATATGGTCAATCTAGTTGTTGGGTATCGATTTCCGGCCCATGTGTGTGCGATTGATTGGATGATCACAAATCCCCCGTGGGAAATCATGATTGCTATAAGTGGGACTGATTAAATATGTATTCGTATCAAGTTCTTGCTCTCATTATATATCCTTTTTTGAATGAATGCTACTCCAAACTAGGAGGGAATATGACTAAATTTAAGACCAAAAAAGAATTACATGAATTTGTAAAATGGAAAGTCCTAAACTATATTATTGTTTTGGAGTATGACAAAATTTTAATAATTAATTACTAACTAAAAATATTATGTCACAAAATAATATAATAATTATACAATACGTGATGAATTAAAAAAGTATAATGTGTCAAAATAACATTAGAAAAAACAAAATTTTTATATTCCTGGATATATACCAATTTCTCATTAGAAATTAATACATTCATTCCACATGATTATTAAGGCCAGTCAAAAATGGTTGAAAGTTCTATTACGACACAAATTGCAGAATAGCAACATTTTATCAAGTTGCTTGCTTCCACTGGAAGAGGCTTTGGATAAATAGCCACAAAAATATTTTGCTGTAGAAATATGACAGCTGCGAGAAAGTTGTTAATGACGTGTCCACTAGCCTGCCACGAAGCTACTTTCACTGGCAGTCAAGCTCATCTAATCTGCCCATATAAGAATAGAACCCAATTTTTTTTTTCTCTTACTTTTTGCTTCATTAAATGCTTTGTTCTTGTTTTATCTTTTTCTAACCAAGACGCCAATTCCACTTCACGTTTTTTTTACTTTCCCACGTACATTATAGTCAACATCTTTCCTTCTTTTATGCATATATAATCACTTTTCTCTCTTTCTCCTTTACTTTACCCGAAGCCACCCACTTAGCTCTAATATCTACATATACATCTATATATTATATACATATCCTTATTCACTTAAAATCACATCATCACCGTTACCACCATCTATGATTAATTTCTTTTCACACCAAATGTATACTTATGTACCTTTCTTTTATCAATAAAATAATTTATTCACATATTTACTATATATACGTTTTTATATCCATATTACTATACCATATTTTTATAATTATCATTATTATTATTATTATTATCCTATTACAATTATTATTTTGCAGGTTTTAGAATTCTTAGCTATCCATCTCATCATTTTTTTTTACATTCTATATTCTTGCAGGATGTTAACTAAATAAGTACATATATTATGCTAACATAATTACTAACATTTTAAAATTTTGTATTTTAAATACTCGTAGATCCATGAGGATGAATTATTTAGCAAGTCGAGTTGTATAATACAACCATGTTTGTAATTGTTCACGTTATTTTTAGTATTTTAAATATTTGTAAACTCGTGATTCTGAGTTATTTAGTAAGCTGAGTTGTTTTATGCGACCCTTATTTGTAATTGTTCATGTAAAATTCAGTACTTTATATTTCCATTATTCAAATTTCAGTATAATGATCTAATCGACGGAATAATCCTAATTATCTAACAAGAGGTGTTAGATTATGACCCACAAAGTTTATTAAATTTAACTATTATTATACTTAATTTTCTTTTGTAGAAAAAAAACACATTTCTCCTAAATACCTATTAACCCAAAAAAAGAGTGAAATTGGAGTAGAGCTCCGCCACATCCTATTACAATTCCTAAAACCTAAAGAAGCCAAATTATTAGCACATTTGTTAGCTTCTCAAAAACTATAAGAAACATGAACTTAACATCTTTCTTGACAAAGCTAAAACTCTCCTCCAATCATTATAAACACTATGAGAAACATTAAAAAAAGAAGAGTTGAACAAAATGAATAGTAATTGTAGAATCATTCTCAATTCACAATTTGTATCAACTAAACTTTCATGCTAAAGAGACCGTAATATTAATAGCCCAAGCTCAGCTTCTAAAGCAATCATCTCACCCAGATAAAAACTAAATCAACCTTGAATAAAACCACAATAATTTCTGAAAATACCACCAATGAAGCATGACCAAAACAACCCATTGCGGAACTATCAATATTAACTTTTGTCTAACCTGCTGGAGGAAAAACCCATAAAACAGGAACAATATGAGGAGCCCTTCTTGATGCTTGAATATTCAATATGTCCAAAACCTTTCTGTCTTCCGAGGAATCAAAACAATATCCCATATTTAATTTGCTGGAAAGCAAAATTGTTTTTTTTGACATGAACAGTGGTAGCTTCCACATCACAAGAAATGTTGTAAAAAACAAGTCTATTTCTAGAAAACCAAATAGACCGAAGTCCTGTGAACACAGCTACCAACAACAAGGACTTAATTTGAGGGCTAGAACACTTAGAGACAACTCCATCCAAGAAAGAATTGATATTAGTCATATCAAAATTCACATTAAACACAGAGAGATCCAACTCCAAACTCTTTTAACGAAAATGCAACAAAAGATAATATGCTCAACAGATTCCATAGGAAAACAATACAAGTAGCACCTTGATGCAAAATGAAAACCTCGTTCATTAAAATGTCCTCCGTCGGTAAATGGCCTTGTAATAACCTCCAAATTAAAAAAAGATCTACTAGGAGGAATAAAAGACATCCAAATTTTCCTACCCCAAGTCACTTAAAGGAGAAGACTGAGGTCGAACACTCTCGTAAATCTCTTTGGTTGTGCACCTACCATATCTAGACTTTATCCAAACCAAAGAATCAACATCTGTTTCATTCATAGGAATAGAAACTTGTTCTAATTATGTCCCATCACTCGGGAAAAGAAGATTTAAAACTATCAGGAATGCTCCATTCATTGTCAACAATAAAATCTTTTACTCTAGCTGAGAAAGAAAATCTCATATGGTAAGGAATACCAATTAAAGTTGCAGGAGGAGTACCTGCCCAATTATCAAACCAGAAAGAGAGAGGACTTATTTCCAATCAGCTATCTGGACTCATCTACCATAACAGCCAGTGTCCTTTTAGGACCAAGCCAAATAGGAAAAGGAAAAATAGGAAGACTTGAGAACCCATTTGGATCTGAAAAACCTACTAGCAATAAAATCAAAACTATATCATTGTGATAAGTCAAAATCTGCCAAGCTAACTTCCTTAGAAGAGCATCATTGTAAGATCTTTTATGTTTAAACCTCCCTCTATCCAAAAAACATTATAAGATCTTTTAGGCTCACAAACTTTTCCCCAAGCAACCTGAACAACCTTTTTACAAGAAGCATCACCTGACCAAATAAAATTGTGAATTGATAAGGCCAATGATAAACCGAAAAAGAATGAGTCAACATATTGACAACAGAACTTCTAACTAGCTCCACACGACCAGCATATGATAAGGCGTTTCCTTTCCAATTAGAGAACTTAGCAACAATTCTATCAGCTATAGATTGAAGAAAATGCTTCCTTGGCAAACCTTTAAGGATTATAACGTCTAAGTACGTATAAGGAAAAGAACCTCAAGCCATCCCAAGAAATCTTGTAAGATCATCAATACGAGAAGCATCAAGGGAATCAAAGAAAGCCGTGGACTCCTCTCTCCTGATAACTTGCCCCGAGAAGGTTGCATAATCATCAAAAAGACTAAGCAATTCCCGCAAAGATCTCTTATTTGCATTACAAAAAATGAAGATAACAACATTAACATAACAAATATGTGAAGGAGCATCACAATCCCTTCGATAAGCAATGGCCTAAGAGAACCTCTAGCAACAAAATCGGCGATCCCTAAACTCAACGCATGCTCAACCAAGCAAAAAGGTGAAGTAGAGAAGGGATCAATTTGCCTTACCTCTCTCTGACAACCAAAAAAACCCAGCAGGACAACCATCGACTAAAACAAGAATTTTAGCTAACTTTAGGATATTAAAATAGCACTGAAACCAAAAGCTTTAAGAACTTCAATAATAAAATCTCAACGCATGTCCATTTTGCATAAATCTACGATTAATATATATATATATATATATAGGCGGTAGATTTTTTTTTTTACTTTCATTTGTCTAATTGATACTTATCTATAATAAAAAAAATGAATTAATGTCTATATATATATATATAAACAAGATAAACATTAGGTCTTTGCTCGGTAACTAAACATTTAAACTTGCATTTCTTTTGCTCATTATTTTATGTTTAATTTATTTTTAAAATTAAAGAAATGGATTGTCGAGATTTTCCTAAAGGGAAATCTATATTATTGCTAATCTTTTTCTCGGTCCTTCGGGTTTTTTTCTTTTTCCTTTCGTCATCTTACATCGTAAGCAATATACAACTAAATATTAACTGGTAGAGTCTCATGTGGTCATGGTAAAAGGGATGATGTTAATATCGTAATTAATACCTACCAAGCCAAGAACACAGCTTTGATCGAAACTCTAGAGTGACTTTAGAGTGTCTAAGCGTACAAACGTATAATAATTTACTGTGGTTCGACCAAATTGCCTATGTTTTCAGTAGATCGCCAACAAACTTGCTCAAAAAGAAAATAATTATACTATTCCAAACCTTCGACACCCCAAGAACCCTTAATTACACTCTCAGTTTTCATCAATCCAAAGACTCTAAAAACCTGTAATCAGACCCACTCTTAGTTTCGCTATCCTAAAATCCCCAAGAGCCTTTTGATCACCAAGTCATAAATTGTTGCTTGCTCATTATCTCTTTCAGAATTTGACGGAATACAAAACCTGTTTATAGACTTTCAAAATGGACCAAGTCCTAACCGCAATATGAATTCTATTCTCAGTATAAATCTTTGAATATAAGAATATAAGTATTTTGTCCACTCATCTTAATCTCAGACAAATTCTCCCATGGTTTTAACTAGCCAGTTCCTTGTTGAATTAGGAAACCTTGCATTAACAAACATGCGCAAAAATTAGATAATACAAAACCTTGTTTAGAACAAAGAGATTTGGTTTCAGGATGAAAAATGAGAATTTGCAGGAGGGATTGCTGGGAAATGCTCTTTAGGTTGGGGGAAAAAAAAAGGGAATGAAGTATTCAATTTTCTCTCTTTTTCTTTTTTGGTCTTTTTTAAGACTTATTTTTTGTTATTAAAAAAAAATGTATAGGTTCATGCTCTTTTCCAATTCATCAGTGCCATTCCTTATCTTATGAAGGAAAATAATATAAAATCGCATATAATATATTAATTGATATATGTGTAAATAGGTATTGCTTGCATATTCGCTTCAGCCCATCTTCTTGTCAAAGTTGAAAGAGTGCCACCTTACGGATAAATAGGTTGAAATTCATGCCTCATTATACAAACGTTCTTTATATCCTTATATTGATCTCGTTTTTATAAATTTCTTAGCACTAATTTATATTTTTGTGCCCAACAAATGAGGAAGATTGATGTGAGAACCAAATAAAAAAAAAAAAAAGGAAATTCAAAGAAACCTATGATAAAACAAAAGGAAGATGTCAGTTTTTACATCAAGTATATCAACTCAGATTGACATGAATACTAGTAATTTGAACTAAAATGACTTTTTCAGAAATATTTTGAAAGAGGATTTTTTCTAGAAAAGTCATTTTTCAGAACTCTCTTACAAAAGTCATTTTAGTCCAAATTACTAATAGTTAGGTCCATTCCCCATATTGAATCCACAAGTGTATCCAATTTATATTTATATGTTGGATGTATCAACCGATATATCGGCCAATTTAGCTCAACACCACAGCCAACACAACTCACCGGTAAACAGTAATTTAAAGGGGAAAAGAAAAAACCACGGAGACTACAAAACAGGAAATCCAAACACGTCTCTTGTAAACAATGGAAAATGACGATATACAAGAACATCGAGAATGGACATCAGTTTCTCTATAAGCTCTTCATCCGTACAAAAAAAATTACTCTACTTGTATTCTGTGAAAACAGCAGGCCTAGATTCTCATTTGTTTGAAGCTTAATTTCCTATATTTACATTAGCAACCGGAAAAAGATGAGAAAAGAGCATCGGCCTCTGGCTTTCAGTTTGCCTCTATACACCCTACATGTGAAAAACTGCTGGCTAATCCAGCTATTGATACAACAGTGGTTACATGAATGAAGGAATTAAATGGAATGAAACACAGTGCAAATTTATACACCCTTTTCAGGCTTAATTGTTTCCATTGCTTGATATTCGGCCAATAATCGAGAGTACTCATTGTCAACGTCTTTTATTTGGTTTTTAAGTTGTGTCACCTGCACAAGGACAAGAATGCATATCTGATTAATTATAGGTAAGAAAAATGTTTTTGAAATGCATTTCTTCTAATTATTATTTTTTTCGTAAGGCAGTGCCTACTCTACAACCGTGTTTTGACAGAATTTAAATAAAAGTGCTCTTTTAGAAACTTCGGAAAATGAATGTGCAACAATACTGTTCACATTTGATAACTTTTATTCCCCTTTTCCTTAATTTTGCTTGGTAATGACTGCCTAAATGAGGATGGCAGTTGAACTTAGTTGAGCGTATCGAAGCAAAAGCCTTGTTAGACAGTGTCTAAAAATATCTGAGGCATGCATTCTACTCCATGCAAAACGTTTGCGCATATTATATTAAGCAATAATACAGAAAAATGACTCTCATTTAGACTGCAAGCACAGGCGTCTCAACTACATAACAAATTTCCGGTCATATTAAGTACCTTAGCATTAAGTTCTTCCTCCTCCTTTTCATACTCCAAGCATCTGAAAATAGAGAGAAGACATTTATACAAGCGCTATCCTAAGGACTTGATTAAAAGAAATTCACTATTCAGGATCAGGTGGAAAGAACACAACCAATATATACTCACTTTGCATGCAGCTTTTGGTTTTCCTGCATCAAGGTCGTGGACTTCTGATCTTTCAGCTGACTTCCAGTAGCAGTTAAATTCTATATAAAATGAGAATGAAAAGAAAAAATGTCGGTAGAAGGTTATTTAGAGCAGAAGAAAAGATAATTAGGCACAACCAAGTGCAAAATTACAAATTTAAAAGCTTCATAAGTCTTCTAAAGTAAAAAGGTCATGCATCTTGGATGAATGTGAAACGTAAAAGAACAAGAGTGGAGGGCAACAAAGCAACAAGATCTCCATTACATGGAAGAATTTGAAGTAAATTTGATTGATAATTTGGACGCACTAAGTTAATTTCATGACAACCATACGGAAGTTGCCCATACAGACCAAAAGGGCCACCAATCACTTACATTTACTCCTAGAACTGCCTGCTTTTTCAGCTTTTCTTTTTCTCCAAAATTACCGTGCTCCTTTCTCTTCATCAGCAGGCCTACATGGAGAGAGGGGTATGTGATGTCTCAATATCATAAGTTGATGGTGACTAAGATTTTAACTCAAAACTAAGATTTTAACTCAAAAACTAACCTTGTTCATGTCTGCTTTGGGAGTTTGGAAGTGATTGCTTGGATCTCACGAGCAACTCTTTTGTGATACCAACATCAGAGGAATTCTGATTTAATGAAACAGGCACTTTACTGCTTGAAACCTGTGGGGTTGTTTTAACTGGATGTTTTTTCTTGACCTGATAACCAATCAACCCACAGTGATAATCCCTGTCAAATTTAGATAATATTCGTCAGTTTTTTTCTAATGCTAAAGGAATCACAAATGAAAAATGAGTAATAGTAGGTAGTTATATGCATTGTAATGAAGTTGCACAAAGGATTAAGACAAAAAAGCATGTTCTTTCTAAAATATGGCATATTATCTGTTCAAAAAATAATTATAACACAAATAATGATAATCCTAATAGTTGCATGTAGGTACATAAATGCTAACGTAATAACGCAAACCTTTTAACTCGATATTTACTTGGCCAAAAATCATTGCTATGTGTACAGAGCCAAGTAATAGGATAGCCCCACAACAACGAGATGGGTAAAACAAACAAGGAAAGGAAAAACAGTCAAAACCTTTCACAAATAGTACAAAAGTCATCTAATAGCTCACCAATATTCCCAGGTCATTTCCTTCAGACGAGTTTCAAGTTTCTGAAAAAGAGAAGTTTTCTCGAAATCTTGTTTGTTATGCGTTGGTTCAATAAAATTAGCTTCGAGCACACCTAAAAACGATAATAATAAACCATTGGCACATAATTCTGCAACCATGAAATCTGAGAGAGGAAGCAGGTTCTTACCAACAACTCCCCTCCCCCTACTATCTGCATAGCTTACAACCTGCCAAAATGGCTACAGAAAAGACAACAGGGTTAAGATCTCTTAAACGTGCAATTGTCTCAAAAAAAAAAAAAAAATGATAAGCATACTCGGTACAAAACAGAAAACTGGTAAAGGAATAAACCTTAAAAAGATTAAAGAACATCATATAGAACCAGGCAGAACCTAAAAGGCCAACACATTTTCAGCATTGTTGTTACTGACTAATAAGTTCTTTATTCTTGTCTCTCTTATTTGACAACTCAGTTATAGTGCAAAGGTCCAGAAGATGATAAACACATCTAATATGTACAGAGTATAATACACTGTACAGTAACACTTGAAGTTAAAATATATGGCTCTTAAGGAAGCTTGTAAAACATATTCAAACACTTAACACAAAATTGAAAGATACACGTAGAAAACGGAAAAAGGAAAAAAGAGAATGATTCAGCCCCTGCCATTACTATGTATTGAAATGGAACATGTATGCAAAATCAAGAGCATGGTGCCAAACGTAAAGTATTAACTTCCAAAGTAAAAGATACTTACTAGAATTAAACGATTTTTGTGGTAGACATTGAAACCATGGATATTGACATTTGGAGCCTCTTTAAGAAACCCAATAGTAGTAATCACTTCACCCTGCATGGTCAGTCGTCAAGCAGTTCAAGTTAATACAGAGAGCTACAAGCCAATTTGAGATTGCTTTTAAACTCCTTTATCGAAACGAAATAATTTCAGCTACAACTGGTATTTGGTAAACCCACAGTTTGTAGAGATTAAGAGGTGATGGACAAAGAATCCAACCACTTGATACAACAGATCTAGAACAAAAAAAAAAATCCTAGTTTTTGGCTTATGCTTCAATTTAATCAGAATTGCAAGTTCCCCGAGCAGCAATAAATTGGCCCTAAATGTAATCCAACCAAGGATGAAAAAAATCAATAACATAGGCCATATTTTGGTCGAGATATAGTTGGATGTGGGGTTCCAAAATATCCATAGAGGGGGTAAAATTAAATCTGTCAAAATATTGCAGAATTTTGACAAATATCGATTTTGAATACAGGAAATAAACTCTTCTTATTTTTACATTTTATTATTGAAATATCAGAAAAATATCGCTAGAATATCGACATTATTGTCCATAACATGCTAACAATTAAAAAAAAAAAAAGAAAAAAAAAATTTCTCTTAAAGAATTAGCTAGTTTCTAAAGTTATTATTATAGAGAAAAGAAAAGCGACACACTTATATGATATATATCTCTAATAGGTGTACGAGCTCTATGAGAAAACTAATTCAAATTCAGGTATTATTAAATGTTTTTAGTATTTTTTGTATAATTCTCAGGAAATTATCCATGAGTTTTCCAGCAGTTTTAATATTTTCTCTCATATTTCCATAAAATCGGGGTACTGTCGTACTGATATTCTCATGATTCCAAGAGAACTTATAAACAGTTACATCTTGGAAATAAGAGTTTGCAAATCCTTGAAAACTTGGATGCATACGATGTGTTTTTAAAGCTACTTATTCAGTTAGAGTAAACTCAGTAACCAAATGATGAAAACAGAAGCACGGTAAAACCAACCTCCACTATTCTTGCACTCTGAGGTTTATACAAGATAAATTCCGGAAATTTTAGATCATTAGCAAGCTTGTGATGTTCAACAACCTCCCCCCGGAGTATTATTCTAAAACTTGTTGGTATCTCCAAGTACAAGATGGACAAGTAGACCTGAGAGCGCAAGAATACTGCGTTGAAAATACGATGAAAAATCGTCTTAATTTCTCTTGAAATGTGTTCTACCATAGGCTTACACGGAGAGAAAAATGGAACCGGTTACCAATGTGCTCCTCGTTTACTGTCTTCCAAGCAGGGATTGTTTCAATCTTTCTAGTATCCCCACTAATACGAATATCCTGTAACAATCAACACATATAAGAGACCAAATATGAATATCTAACAGGAAAAAACGAAAAAGAAAAAAATAACGATTCACCTTAGGATCTGTATTGAAGTCTAGCTCCTCATTCCCATCATCATTAGACCATAAGTTGTAAATGATAACTTTTGTGCCGTGTGATCCAATGTCATCAAACTGTCATAAGATTAAAAGCTAACATGAAGCAAGTCTAGAAAGGAGAATGCTACATATCTTTGCAGTAAACATGGTCAGTATGAATGGATATGTCCTCACGCATAGTAGCATGCACAAACACATGCTATCTGTTCCCGGGTAAAGTCCTAATTCACATTCAAAAAAATGGATTAGTTTTGTTAGGTGCTAAGATAAATTGACGTGGCTGTATATTGATGTTTCAAGAGTTTTTATTTGTTCAGATTTGAGGTATTATCATCCTATTAGGATATTTTCTAAAGGTGTTAAAATGAGGCCTTATATGCAAAATTGAGGAAGTTTTTGAGTTACTGTTTCATGCAGACTTAGCTAAAATAAAACTAGCTGGTTTTATTGTTTAGGGATACGGTTTTAGGATGAAAACTGTTTAGGTGTCAATGCTGAGTAAATCCAAAAAGAATGTACAAAATTCAAGGGATTATTTAGCAAATTAGATAGGATTCTGCAGCGGTTAATCAGCTGCAGTACCTGGTTTTTAACAAACTAAATAGAAACAGTTTACCATTTGGCAAAATTGTCTCACTCTAATCATTGCAGAATATTCCTCCGTCCCCCTGCTGCAATCATTACTCTTTAATACTATAAAAAGAACTGAAATTCCCTCTAAAAAAAAAGGACAGAACGTTGGCCCATCTTTTCAGCCTATCCTTTGCTCTAAATCTCTACATTCTTCTCTCTAGTTTCTGATTTCTAGTACTGAAAATTTCCAGAGTTTGACAGCTACTCATACACTCAAGAATTCCTTCATCTGATAGCCTAAGTACATTCCCTAAACATCTCATATTCCAGTTTTGGTGCCTAATTTCATTACTGCAGCCTCATATTACCATTTTAATATCATACCAGCCATCAACAAGTACTGTTTTTTCATGTTTCATCATATGATCAACCTATTTTAATGCATGCAACAACCATGGATTTGATCTACTTCCCGGATTAAACATTCTTGAGCTAAGTTCCCTCTTCTATTTTCTCTTTTCATTATATATATATATATGGCTGCCAATCCAATAAATTTTTTTTTTTTTAACCTATGGGTAAGAATTTTTTTTTAGGCGTTTGATCACCATCTAATGGTGATCTAATGACTATAATGAAGTGCACGAAAAAACATGCATCATTAATGCTCTCTCTTTTACTTTTTACAATAAAAAAATATGTATGCTAAATTTTCATTGGCCAAATTGATACTTATGCATAGGTAAAAAAAAAAAAATACTTACTGGATTGGTGCCCTATATATATATAGATATATATATATATATATTCATTACGTGCTTTTTAATAAATTGCTGATCATATTATATCAAGGCACATATCTTTAGTATAATTACTAAAGCTTCGTGCCTAATGTATTCAATTAGGCTCATTTCACTGGTTGATCAAGCTTTTGGTCACTACTGATTAGAGCAACATTTTCATTTTTGAAACAACCATCAATTCATGAGTATCCAATTTTCAAACTTTCGTTGCATTTGAAGGACTTTGTGAAGATTGAGCCATCCAAAGGCCCCATTCGCTATGTTCGTGAAAGTTTTCTTTTGAGTATTTCTAAAAGTATTATTTTACTTTTTGCTGTTATATCTAATTTTCAAGTTTACCAACTCCTTTGGTTATCAAACTCTTTATATATTATCTAGTTGTTCAAGTAATATGTCTAAATTATATATTCTAGAGTTTTATGCTCAGTTATGCTATATTATGATTTTCTAACCTTTGAGTAACATATAAGTAAACATGTATTTTCAAAGTTCAAAAATTACCAGGAACACTATCCACAGAAGCAGAAAGCAAAAATAAAAAATAAATCCATAGAAGACGCTATACTGCAACTTATGAGGGAAAAATCACCAACTAAAATGTTCAGGAAAATGCCTCTTCTTAAGGTAAAAGGAAAAACCAATGTTCCTTAGAACTAAAAACAGAGAACACTTCAATGCGAATTTAGCAATGCATAAAGACCTAGAGCTAGCCACTGGACTCTTTAGTATTAATTCTCTTACGACAAAATCCCCCAGTCGTACCCTGAAAACCTCATATAGCGCAGAGATCCATCACAATTTATCCATGACTAGCCTAAATTGCCTACTTCTCTCAAAAACATGGAAAATGGGCTGCATCAATCTAGTATTATTTTTGCAAATTAAGGCTTGCCGTAGAATGTGCTAGTTGGAGGTGTAATTAGGTTCCTGCTTAAAATTACCCCAAATCTCCTTGCTTACGCCCCACTGGGGACGCCAATACTGTTACAATGATTAATATCAAGCATGCCTCTTAATGGGACTTTGTTGGAAATCACATGTCTAGAGTCAATTATGTTGTCTGTAATCACATGCCTAGAGTCAGCTATGGTGTCTAGAGTCAGCTAGTGTTGTTAGATAGTTGTAAAGATAGATGCAAGCTGTAGTAATAGTTCCTATGTAACCTGCCTATAAAAAGGCNATCACAATCAAAATAAGACTTGAAAAAGAAAACTTTTTAATCTCTTAAGAAAAAAAAAAGGATTACGAGTGGATGTGTCTATCTAAAAAGGTGCAAGCAAGCGTCAGAAAGAAAATGAGTATCTAAAAGCTTACCTGCTTGAGAAGCCCTGGTTCTGTGGCGTAAGGAGACCACTGCAACAACATCGATAAATTAGACAGAAAATGCTCTTTACCATGCAAGAAGTCCAATGTACCAGTTGATGTATTAAACTCATAATGGACCTGCAATAGAATAAATACAGGAGTCAAGTAGCACACGGTCAAAATTCACAAGACAAATTTAAGTACAAAACATTACACTCTCCACCTGACAGCGAACGATAAGTACCAGTATTTGAATTCTTAAATTTTACTTGCATGTGTGCACACACTCACAAAAGTAAATAAATAAATAACCCATAGATGAACAAGATCTATACAAGTAAATAGACCTACCAAATGAAAGAGCCAAAACAAAAAAAATAGACATACTAATTGTCAAGTTCGGCAATGAAGCTCACCATAGGTACAACTATCCTTTCATAGCCTGCTGTTCTCAAGAATGTATAAGAGAGAAGACCAATGCTTTGAGTCAATATCCTGTACATAAGAATAAGGGTCTATAAACATTTTATTCAAGTCAACATTTATAAACTAATTGACATAAATTTCAAGGTGTAAAGTGTATTTACATAAATTCAACACTTTCAGAAGGGGAAAAACATATATTTTAGATACCAAACTGTAAATTTTAATAGACATCTCCCACACTACATTCATTACTCACAGGGTATAACAATCACAAATAGAAACGTAGAAGTGAGCTGAGAGTAGCCCCCGAAAAAAGTTATAAATTCTTTGACGTAGAAGGTAAAGGTATGTATATTAAGCACATACTAACTCGATGATGGTAAACAAAGAGATACTGTGGCCAACTACTAAACTTGGAATTTGAGTGAATATTTACTAATGGAGCCTGACCTCTTATCCAGGTGGCGGCTGAAGACAATAACATCTGCACCAAGTCTCATTGTACTAGTCTTGAAGCCATTTCCATCTGGAAGCCAAATCTATTAATAATGGACAAGAATACAGTACAAAAACAAGAAATATATAAAGCTAGAATCTGTACATTGTCCAATTGCTGATTTTGATTTCTTCCCTGAAAACCCAAAACTCATACATTGCCGCATAGCCTCTGGGACCATTCCACCACCATCATCTAGTTACAAAAGCATCAGGTTTTAGAAATGTGAGTAGTTGACACATATTGCGAGATCTACCACGAAGATATCTATGTATAGACATGAAGATGACAAATCCAAAGTCCAAACCATGCTTTATTAGCAAATGAAGTTGAGGATACACGATACCTTGAATTAACAAGGCTGGACCTCCATCCCGTGGATTTGTGACTTTATCAACAACTACACAAGTGGCCCCATTTTGGATCTATCCAATTTTTTAAGCAAAAAGAAAAGTGAAGTTTATAACATCATCAAGTAGGAAATAAAAAAACATAATCATTAAGGGGGGTAACAATTTTGCCACGTAAAACAATAATACAAGTTGTTGAACAGTAAGAAATCAAACCTTCGACCACCCCAACACAGTTATATTCTATGTGCAGATTTCTGATGGACTGAGTTAACCAAATACTGACCCAATTAATTAGACAATGTCGAAACTTAAATGTTTATAACTCACTTCAGTATGTATATATATTAGTTGTGTGCTATATACATACATATATAGTACAACTATACAATTAAATGGTCGGTCCCTATTCCCTAAAATATTGTATGCCCTGATTAGTCCCTTACGTAACACACCGTGACAGGGTCCTAGTATCCAGCCCAAAAGATTAGCTTCTTTGGTGGAGAAGCTTTATAAACTGAAGACAACCCAGCACACTTCCAGTGGGAAAAACATGATCTGTGACATTAAGCTTTTAACACCGAGAGTAGTAGACAGTAGCAACTAAACTCGCTAAATCTAGCAAGTTACTAAACAGTTTACGGCATACACCAAACCATGTTTCAAATTTAGAACTTTAAGAAATTACTCAAAAAAGTGGCCAAAACCCCTCATAAATTTTATCATAATTAGTAACTTTCTTCATTTCTATTTCATTTTTTTAAAGGTGAACTTAAAGGTAGCATAGTTAATAGACAATTTAAGGCATACATACACCAAGCCAATGTTTCAAATTTAGAACTTTTAAGAAATTGCTCAAAAACGTGATTAAAACCATAAATATTAGATAAGCCAAAACGAATAATCCAATCCAGAACTTTCTAGAAATATTAGATGTGCTAATTTATATCTAATCTAAATTTCTCCCAAATTTATGTCACGTCCATTGATTCATTCATTTTATAAAAAACGCAAAGGGAAAAAAAAAGGTAGAAAAAGACAAGCTAATGACACAATTAAGCTTACCTCATCAATTGCATTGTCAAGCAATTCTGCTATGGCTGAAAACACAAATAAAATTTAAGTAAAGACTTGGAATACCAGATTCAAGAAGTGGTGTGTATGAATAAAAGCAAGATTCATTGATCATTAGAAGCAACATATAAACAAGTAAAATGATCATTTGGAAGAACCAACATATAAACAAGTAAAATGCAGAACATACCACCAAAGGCCCACTTATGTGAGGTGGCATTGGAATGAAGAAACATAGGGTGGACTTGTAGATAGTTTTTGCCATCTGCAATCCACAAAGTAAATGTTAAAGATACACAATAAGCAATGACCCTCATGTACAACATTTATGACACCACATTCAAAGTTTAATCAATCATCCACGTAAAAGTCATCATATAATTTCAATTGAACCAAAGCTTTCCAAAAATCCATTTAATAGTTTGTCTTAACAAAAAAAAAAATAGATGACCCTATAAATTTCACCAACAGTCCCTGACCTTTGACCCAAATCTACAGAAACTACAGAAAGTATTGTCCAACCGATCCATTAACCAAATCCACGTGGAAAGCACCATATGAGGTGTCATCTTAATTGATAATCTTATCATGCACTCAGTTAAGCCAAATTTCCACTTCATTAAGAGAATATGACAACGAAGGCCTCATTTGATGTTATTTCCATCAAATGAAGAGAACACTGATCATTTTGATGTAGTCTGATGTAGGACGCTTAGAGTATTCAAACATTTCATAGAGCATTTAAAAGTCTGTTTAGGAAACATTTTTTGTTTACATTCAAGGGTATGTATTTGTAATTATTTTACAAGGGTTAACAGTTGTCCCAATCAGCCTAGGTTTCTCTTAGATAGATGCATATATTTAAGGGTTTGTCCTCTTGTAAACAGTTCAAATTATCATTTCAGATTAATGAAATACTCTAAAGGCTAGTTTAAGTCATGTTTATCTTCAACTTCTAGAATGATTCTAAACCCCCCTTCTTCTTCCATTATCAAATGGTATCACAGAAGATTATCCATGCTTCCATAGTTGCTAATGCTCAGTAGAATTCCCCTCCCTTGAAAAGAAGAGGTTCCAGGGCATTAATGATGCATGGTTATTCCACTAAATTTGATGATTTACAAACAAGGTTTAATGACATTGAGAAAACCTCACAAGCCATTCTGCAATTCTTGGTCAACCTTGCTATTGTAAGAGGAATTCAGCTGGTTGCCCAATCCCAGGTGGTTGTCCACTCACCAGAACAATAGCAAGAACTGACTCCACCACAGTTGCAACGTCAAGACCATCCATTAATGTCCATGAACAAGTTCCATTTATGTCTCACCATCAAGAATTCCGAAAATTCAATCCATGGGAGCCGTAACAAGTTCACAAGTACCCACCCCTCCAATCCGATATGTTGCCATGAATATTGCACTCAAAATATGCCAACAAGTCATTGTTGTCAATCAGTTGCAAGGGGTACCACCTGAAAAACAACCAACACTGCATCGACTACAACGTTTGAAAGTGATACTAGTTCTAAAGAGTTGAAGAATATTGTTTACGGCTACCATGGACGCCGACTAGATCAAGAAAAATGTCCAAGATTTTCAAGTAACCAACTTGATTTCCAACCTTCTATGGTTATACAATGATGATTAAAATAAATTGGGTGCAACCCCAATTAGGAAAAGTTCTTGGGCTTCCAAGAGAGAATGGTTTCAAGTACAAAAAGGCAATTGAAAGTTAACTATAAGCAAGTGAGAATGGCATTGATGATTCAATCATACAATTTAATTTCGAACGAATTTTCTTTCATGTACCACCTTCTCTACCTTGAGGGTGAGCTCCTTTTTAAGATAGGGTGATTGAAGTAGGATGTTAGGGTTTTTCATCAAGGTTTTCTAATTTTGTTTAGGCGTTTTAAAAGGTTGCTTTGGAGTCGTTTTATGATTCTATTCAGGGTATATTTTTGTAATTGGGGACCAATCCAGTAGAGTTTTTTCTCTTTCTTCTTCTTTTACCTATCTATAGATATTATTTTACCCAATTAATATACATCTTATGTGTCTTTTCATGGTAAAAAGGTAGAAAGAGAGCGCATTGAATAGTGTGTATTTATTATGTTCCAATTTCTCAAATCATTATAACTGTTAAACAATATGACCTAAAAAAACATGCGTACAAGATTGGGACCATTTGTAATTATGTTAGGGTTTTTCATCAAGGTTTTCAAATTTTCTTAGTGTGTGTATGTGTATTTCTTGTGTGTTTGTCATGTTCTAACCATATTTATTCTAAATATCATAGTAATAGATAATATTGAACCTCGAATCCAACAACTTCAAATGTCAAACACTGAAAGAATGATTTTCCTTCCTACTTACCAAACTATGAAGAAACCACAACCCCTCCAAATTTTCCATACCTAATATCAAGTTTTTCCTATCCTTCCACCAGTGTATAAATCAATGTAGAAGCATATCATGTGAAAATTACTATCCACAAAAAAAATGGACTAATTATAAAATCTTTAGTTTTTTTTAACTCTTTGAAATTCGAGAATTAAAGACAGACTTGGGTCAAAATTCAGGGGTGCTGGTAAGATTTACTTGACTAGACTTTTACCTATACCAATAAAATATATAGAAATACTAGGACTATGCTCTTTTCCGCTTTCCAATCTCACCACTGCACATGTAGGCTTCACCAAAATCTCTCACATTTTAATAAAATAACAAAGCATAGTGAAGTCCACATATCAAATAATGAGACAGAAGTGAAGAAAAAAGCAATCTCATCACTCCTCTAAAATATAATATGCATTTCCCCTAGTAAAATGCAATAATAAATGGTGGAATACTTTGATGTGTGACTTTGGAACCAAGACCATCATCATAATTCCCAGCTTTCCAAAATTGTCGACAAACTGGCGCTGGAGACATAGATAATGTTGACGAAAGGCCTGTATCTTCCACTGGAGACTGCCCTTGATCCAATATACTACTAGGACCAGTATTTGAAGCATTTAAGCTCCCATTATCTTCATTTTCTTGTCTTGTAGATTTGGTTTTCGACATTTGATGCTTCACTAGATGTACTGTACTATTCTCGTTTCGTTGCACCATACTCCCAACCAAACTTGGCTCTAACTTAACAGCTTTTACATCCAACTTTCCAAGTTCATCATCATCATCATCACTAGATAAGTCCACAACGTCTACTAAAGTCATCCTGAGCGCTAAAGAAGAAGTTAAACATGCACGTAGCTAAGTAAACACAAACAGTATGGGAAAAGAGCAACTAAAAGACCAAAAACAATCAAATGACAACAAGGCATTAAAATTTAGAATTAAAAATTCAAATTCACGAGATAGATGAATCATATAGGAGGAAATGAAAATGTGCTCTCCCAATAATCCACCAAAGATGCTTATTATCAAGTTCAACCAAGCTAAGATTTAAAGAGAAAAAGAAAGTACCACGCTAAGATTTCCATGATCAATTGATGGCCAACAAAAATAAAGACCAAAGGTCCATTTGTCTAAAAGGAATTTACTCTACATTGGAAGCTCCCATTTCTCTTTCTTAGCATGTATAAAATTGAATACTCACTATGACAATAGAAGCTTTCGCTAAGGTATTATTTAAAAACATTATTTGAGATTGTGGGATACTAACATAAATATTTGAGATTTTGATTACCTAATGAGGTATATTCTAGTTAAGCTTCTTATAATTTCATATTTAGAGATGGATTTTACTTATCTATATACAAGCTTAATGAAGTTAAACATGCCAAAGCTTGATTTGCAAGTTTTCAATTTTTCCCATTATGCATCAATGAATATCAAAACCTAATAAGTTATTCGTTTCTTAATTTCCTTTATTCCAACTTTCCTGCACCAAAAACACTTTCAATAAGTCAATGTCTGTCTAACTACACTTTCTCGAGCAATGTTGAGAGCAATTGTGCATTGTGACTAGTTGATAGTTGTGATTCAAGCCCATGCGCCACCAGTTTTTTCCATCATCCAAGGGTTTAATACCACCCCTCCCCCCCCCCCTGTTTTCCATCATCTATTTGAAAGAAACGACGTGATTTTTGTTTATCTTTTCACCTTGGAATCAGCATGTAGCTTAAATGCTAGTTTGCTACCATTTACGGTTGTTAATCATATCTAGACATATTAAAGAAACATCCAAATTTTCATTTTTCTTTTGTTTTTTAATTATTACCACCCTTTTTTTGCCAAGTGTTGTACTTTGCATCGAGATAATTGACTTTGGCATATTTTGTCCCACATTTGACAAAAGTAGTGATAATTTGCCCTATAGTTGGCGAAAGTAGTATATGTTTGCCCCAAAATAAGCTTCTTGGCCAAACACTTACTGAAGTAAAATATGCCAAAGTCAATTATCTTAGCACCAACTATGCTAAATGGTAAACATGTCAGCAAGTCGTGTTAGGTTGGACATGACTTGAATATGACATGTTTAAACTATCGTGTTGAATGTGTTATTCACATGTTAAACAACTCATTTAGCATATCAGTGTGGGTTTACAAATGATGACACGAATACCGTGTTGTATTTGGACTTGATAGTTGCCCATTATACATGTCTCGATATGACATGACAACATGGATTGCCATCCCTAGTTGTTAATATGATAGCTATCTTGGAGATAATTACAATTTGATCAATTCTTCTAATTGTCAATCATTGTTCCTCCATTATCATTAATTTTATTTCATTGCAGGTTTTTGGTGAAGAGTTCTCATTGAGAGAGATGTTAGTTCTTCGATGTGCCTTTATTTAGGTTGGAACCCTTCAGCCACAGACATCATAGTTGGGCTTTCTAACGATTCAGTGGCAATAACTTCTCTTGGGGAGTCTCAACTTGAGGTAGAACAAGAATAGAAAGCTCATAATTTTAAACTCTGGACAACTTCCTTTGACATCCAACAAACCCATTTAGCGTACACTGGCTCGGAAGACTACAAGTTCAATAGTTGGAATTTACATGGTTCCCCTCAAGTTGGAATTTCAAAATTCCAACACCTATAAAATGGGGTTTGTGTATTCCCAAGAGCCCAAGTGATCCTAACGCGTTACTCACTGAAAGCTATGATGAGAACTTGAGACTTTGAGATTTAAGATCAATTTCAAGGACAGTTAATGAACCTTCGCTTTGTTTAGGTGAAGGACTTTGGGTAATCAAGCACCATCCTCTTCTTCGGGGTCTAGTCTTGGTGACTTGTATTCTAATCATGAGTCACTTGCTTATGGAGCTGACTGACACATAGAAGAAGAGCCAGTCCATGATGGAGAAGGAAAGAGTTCTTTAGCGGCTACTCCCATATTATGATAGGCTTCTTAGGAATTGGAGGCTAGAGGCCCAGAAAGTAATATATTAATGTGAGAAATGTTTTTGGAGACTTCTTTTGAGGTGAGTTAAGAACACTACAATATGAAAGGAATAGAAAAGAATTAAAAGTTTATTCAATTGCTTGTTGCAATTTTAGATTGACTATGGCATGGAATGCAATTATTAGTATTTTGCAAAGAGACTTTTAACCTTTAAAGTAATATGGACCCAAGTCCATATAAAAAATTTCATCAAACTATCTACCATTTCATCCACATGAAACTCTTGTTGTCCCATACTTCCAAACATAGCACACAAAAGTCACATGAAAAAATTATGAGACATTAGACAACAATAACATTAAATATCAATCAAAGTTCATCAGAATTTGACAACTTCATTATTTGCATTTATGCATTATGCAATTATTTAATTGAAAATTTTAACATAATCTTATTTAACTCAGATTTTCTAAATAAGCCACCGATCGGACACAAACCAAACTCATCAATCAGATACAAAAACAAACACATTATAATCAATCAACTACTCAAACCAAAAACAGTGTAGTTTAAAGAGAGCTGAACAAACCTGTGCCGAGCTCGATGGCCGAGAGAGGTTGAGCAGAGGATGGCGGCTAGGGGAGAGTGCGGTTTCGGCGTCCTGCAAATTAAGAGACTTGAGAATGAGGACGTTGGATACCAAGGTTCTTTTTTAGGGTTGTCATGGTACACTTGGCTCCTTGACTATACGAGTTGTTGCAATCTAATCCCTATAGTCTTAATTTTGACAATATGCTACTGTAACTTATCAATTTTCTGACAATTATAGTCCAATTGTAACTTGATGTCAAAGAAAATTGAAAAAAGAACATGTGAGGTTTAAAATATAACTTTTTACCACGAAAGAAAATTCTATTAGAGGATTCTTATTAAAATTTTGATGGAGACTCCAATAGTGGTTCTATTCATAGATTGTCATTCTAGTAGAAGATTTAGATTTTCCGAGAGTAGGCCAAGATTCAGATCCTTTTACAAGCTATAGTTACAATTTTGTTTTTTTTTCCCCTAATTATCATCAGTTGGTAGTTGGTAGTTGGTAGTTCAGCTTCTCTTTTGGGATGGAACAAAATCCATCTTTTTACAATTTCCTTTTGGTGTGGTTAACCCTGACTATTAACTTTGACCATATCTTTTATCTCTTTGAAAATGGCATTTAGAGTACCTACGATGACGAAGATATCTTTGCCTTTGTACCTGTTAAAACAAAAAGAGAAGCACATGTTATAAAGTTTTAAAACAAAAAGAGAAACATTAAAAAATACAAGTGCATGCACATCAATTAACAGGAGACACACGATATTAGGAAAAGGTTCAATAGGAGAAAGAGAGAGCAATGAGCAAAAATTCAAAAACTATTTCTATCACATGCAATCTATAAAGAATGAAACAGTAAAGCGAGTCAAGGCAACTCATCTCTAGTCCATTGACCACTGAACAAGAGCCAATCGGTCTAACATTAAACCGCAAGCAATTCCATGAAAAGTCCCTAAGACCAGAGGAAAGAAATATATTTCTACCATCGAAACTAAACTTCCAACAATCTTAAGTTCACTAAATAATTGACTTGTTACTCCAACGCATCGTATGTGAGCAGTACTGCACACAAACAATCATAAACAAACTACAAACACAACAAAAATACAGAAAAAAGGAAGAGAATACCAACAAGAGATCACAAGATAATAACAAAGAAATAATTAAGAAGCATAAGTGATTAAGCAGAAGGATATAAATGAGATTTATGCATAAGAAATATCCTTACGAAATAAATATTCTTTGGGCTTGGTTTTGATAATGATAGTCACTTACCAAAGCTGTCAGAATTTGGCACCACAACAATCAAGACCGCTGCTCTTGTATTGATAAGAGAGTTAAAGAGTCCTGTTGTACTGCACAGCCAGAAATGCTTACATATATACAGGCGTATACTGTAAAATATGAGTGTAAGAGGAGTTCTGGCCAAAAATGTCAAAATTTTGTGTGTTCGTAATAAAAACCCTGCTAAATATCACATCTCTCATCACTCACCAGTCACCACCGCTTATAATTTCACCAATCAAAAGTTTTATCCAGTGTTTAAAACTCATGTAATTATAATTATAAAACCCATCCCATCATATAACCATCCCCAGTTAAGTACCAAGAGCAAAGCGCAGCTACGGTTCTTGTGGTTTAAGGGGAAGAGAATAGCAGAGCAATAGTTTGTTCTTTTCCTATTCAACCACAAAAAAGGAGTAATGAGTTTTTCATCTTATACAAAAAGAGTCTCTATCCCTCTATTTTCTCAGCAACCAAACAGGGTTAAAGGAGTTCAAAACATAACCCACTACAACAATCCAACTATACATAGAAATCTCACAACTATATTCAAAATTCCTCATCAGAAAAATCATTTTTACTTGGATAAGAGTAGTAAGACGCTCAAAAATTGTCTACGAGGGAGAACCCTAATCTATTTTCCAATTCAGATGCAAATGAAATTGTTTGAATTTAAACCCTAGAAATCGTTCGAACTTTTTTTGGGGTAAAAGAATAAAACTGATACAGATGCAAGAGAAAAGAAAAGGAGAAGGAAATTTCAAGGCTACCTGCTATAGATTGAGTGGAGCTCGTCAGTCACCGGAGCTCGTCGATCGCAGAGAAGGAATCTGATTAGTCGAGCTTCAAGCTTCGTCGATGGCAGAGGAGGAATCTGATTGAGTCAGCTTCAAGCTTCATCCATGGCTGGAGCTCGTCAATGGTTAGAGGAGCTGATTGGGTCAAGCATCGTCAATGGCTGCGCAGAGGAGGAAAGAGCACGGATCTGAGTTTTGAGGAATACCCCAAAATCGTTTTCTCAATTTTAGCCTATTTTCTGAGTTGGGCTTGGAAACAGTTTTGTGATACAAGCCCACCAAAGAAGGATTCATTGGACTCCTTTACTGGAGTCCGTGCGTTTCACAGTTTTTGGATTTAAAAAACGTGGATCGAATCTAAATGCCAAACGATCCACAACTTATATACCACCCCTCAAAAAGCTAACCCCACTTCTTAAATAAATCAAAACATGTTTAGTCTTCATCCCTCAACTAGTTAAAAGTCAAGTACAATCTCAGCATTCAAATTCTGGAAAATAATAATAATAATATTAAAACACTAACAAATTCAATTCAACATTCCCCTTACATGATGTCTAGTTTAGAAAGAATGAAATGTAATAGAAAGAGAAATCTTATTATTTTGTCTCGTTATCTCAAAAACATGAGAATAGCTACTCTAATGAATGACTATTCCTATGAGTGATGGAATAATCATTCCTAAGAGATGGGAGGAACACCCCACTGCATTCCATTACATAATTTTTTAAAATATATAAATCCTATATTGCATCTACCAAATTAGAATCTAAAACTACCACTTTTGACTGTTTCTTCCATTTCTCTCAAGTTGATCAGTATTTTCTCTCTACTCCACTCTCTCCTTCACCCTTCCCTTGGATTTCTTTCTCCTTTTTATCTCTTCTTTCTAATTACAACTAATAATTCAAATGTTAAAAGTGTGCTTTTGTCAAAATACAAGAAACAACATTCCATTACATGGTCAATCTAAGATTTTAATGTACAATTGAATCGACTTGAACAATAGAGATTATTGTTACTTTTTTTAAATATTGATTAAAATAGGGAAAGTGAATCCTCTCTTATTTTAATTTCAGTAAAACGAATTTGTGTGTCTTTTTTTCTTTCAGGTTCTGGGTATCACTCTTTTTCTTCCAATGTAATCTACTTATATTACTAGGAAAATATTTATGTGGAGCTTATAGTCTTAAGTTTTTCCGTAACAGTCAAATGGATCAAAGTTTAGACCACTCACAATAGTTTTACCTATAGAAAAGATCATCAAATAGGAGGCAACCAATTTATGATTCCAAATAAGAACACTATTAGCTTGAACAGTTGTTGATGATCAAGTAAGAATTACCTCAACAAAAATTGATGGAATTGGACCTAATAAAGTCCAATAAGAAGCACTCACCTCTCATCCTAATATAAAAGCGAACGCACAAAAGAAAGAGTAGCAGATGTGGGCAAAATAAGCAGTAGTTAACTAGGAGATAGAGAAACACTAAGATGGACCAGAGGAAAGGATTCTTGCACTCTTGGCCCATTTTGCACTTCTCTTTTGCTAGGTTAGTCCTCTTCTCTACCGACATTAACTTTCTCTTTCCTATTTGTCTGAGATCTCGCCCGTTTTGATCTTTCAATTCAAGCAATCTCCCTCGAGCAAGGTTTTAAAAAGTTTAATCGAGAATTGAGGCATTTTGCTTGAGCTTGACTAGGCGTAAGCCTCGAATTAAGTAATAAAAAACCTCATAAAAATCATAATGAAATAAGAGACTTATAAAACTAAAGGTCTTACATAATATCATAGTGATTTAGTTCTTAAAAAAACACATAATTACACAACAAACTCATAAAATTCATGAAAATTACTAGTAATATTTCATAAAACCATAAATAAAAATCATCAAAACGATAAATCGTAATATTAATAGCATATGAATAGAGCTTAGAAGTCTAAACATTTTCTAACTCATAAAACCAAGCTTCTATGAAGAGTGAAGTTACCGACAGCCGATTCTCTATTAGAGGAGTGATGAGGAGACTAGCGCTGAGTCTTTACTAGAGAAGGAAGAAGAAAAGAACGAATGAAGTTATCGTGTTAGAGACTTGGAGCCTCTGTCTACTGTTGGTTATAACTTTGAGTAGCTGGGCCTATTTTTAACTTGAAAAAAACGACCCAACTAAACTAGATAACACTTAAAAAAAGGCATAGATACATTTAAAAACAACTACACGTCAGTTGATCTCAAAATATGGGCCAAAATTCATTTAAAAGGCCAATATTAGGGTAAATTGTACGAGGCTTAAACCTCGTATGCCTCAAAGACTTAAGCCTCAAAGGTGTGCACCTCAATTGATGAAGGGGGCCATTTGAATCTTTAGAGGCAATTTTTTTCTGCCTCGCCTCGAGACACACCTCAAGACGCACGCCTCAACTGTTTTTAATACTATGTTATCGAGTATTCCATTTCCTTTTGATCTAGGGAATTCAGCATTTGCACCAAGTTAACATGAGCACAAAATCCCACTTGTCTATCATTTGTGATCAATGTACTCAATTTTTCTTCATTTGGGCAATCATGGGCTCTTTGAGGTCCTCCACAAATGAAACCCCAACCTTTCCTTTCTTAGATTTACTAGGCTTGTGCTCCAAGGAATAAAATAGGAAGAAAAGATTCTTCATTTCATATGACATTGCTTTACTTAGGTTGAACCAACTTTGTGTAAGTCAATTTTTGTTCATTGTTCTGTCAAAAAGAATATATACTAATGATCCATTTTTCGATAAAAGAATGGTAGGATGGCCTTTGGATACTAAATTAAAAGGAGAAATAGCATTTTTAATAAAGGAAGGCCTTTTAGGCATCATATCCTTGTTGCACATCTGATATTGACCATAGCTACAATAGGCTTTAGTACTTATAGTGAGCGACGGCAATTAATGGAGCTCATCCAAATAGTTAAATTAGGCTTATTTTCTTTAGGCCACATATTTCTTTCTATTTTTTAGCTTAATCAGCAAACCTGTGAACATCCCAAACCTTTAAACGATCACCAAAAAGGAAAAAAATAAACAAAAAGAAAAAGACCAGGTTAAGCTCAAAGAGAGGAAACAAGCAACCTATCTTTTTAATAAAGGATCTAGGTCAATAGTTTACAAAGAGCAAAGTGACTTGGTTAGAAGAAAAGACTTAAAAGAAAGGATGTCAAAACTAGAATAATAACTATTAAAGATTCAATGCAAGATTAGTAGGTTATAATCAATTTGATACTAACGAAATCCCTTATTTGAATCCTATAGGATTGATTGTCTTGTAATGCACCCTTCATTGAAAGAGTAGGAGGTTGTAAGACTCACCTCTCAATAAAGCTAATAAGTTGGGAAATATCAAAAGGGATGTTTTGCATTATTTAATTCAGCAATCCACTTATCTTATCTTTAGTGTCGCTATTAAAGATATCACAAAGATGATTTACTGCAATAAAGTTAAAAGGTAATGGTAAGGGTAATAAGAAAATAGAATGGAATAGGGTGACTTAAACCCGGACCATTCACTTACACAGTCACCCACCTAACCGTATAAGCTAACACCAACTTACTTAGAATATAGAATAGAATAGAATACAAATTTATTCAATTGCTTGTTGACCATGATATGGAATGTCATTATCTCTATTTCAACAAAAACACTTTTCACATTCTAATTAATATGGATCAAAGTTTGTAAATAAAATTTCATTCAAATATCTAGCATTCATCCATGTTTTCCTCCTGTTGTTGCATATTTTCAAACGGATCTTTTAGTTATATAGGTTTAGATGACCTTTTTTATTAGTTCCATAACCTTTTAAAAGTGATAATTAGTTTAGTAACATTCTCTTTAATGAAACTTCTATATTCCTAACCATGCTCTTTGAAAAATTATCTCAATTTTTTTTTTTGAAAAAAATCATCTCAATTTTTTGAAAAAAAAATCAAGATTTGATGTTTGGGCAAATTAAAATTTTGTTTGTAGTTTGGGTTATTCAGATTTGCGAGGTTTAAATCAAATTCAAGCATAGAAATGACGATTTCTAATCTAAATTGCGATTTTCTAGCCTAATAATCATGATTTGGCAAGTACTTTTGCCTAACTTGACTAGTTAATTGGACCTAATCTAGTCCGAGTGGACCAGTCAAAAGCCTCAACTGGGTCCAATCGGACCCAATAGGGACATTTTTTTGTTTTTTTACGCCATGTCAGTAAAAATATAAAAAAATAATTAAAAATAAGAAAAAAAAAAAGAGGAACAAGTGAAGGTGGGGTTTGGGAAAAAGGTTATAGAACCCATTAGCTCATCTCGAAACATAATCACACTAAAAAATTATGACGAATATTAAACAAAAACAACATTTACCATCGCTAAAATATCATCACCATCATCATATAAGTAACGTGCATGCCATATAAGTAACGTGCATGCCATTTGAGGAATTCATTTTAAATGCAAGTCTAGTTAGTTTCTTAACTATCATCAAGACTAGCTTGAGGAGTTTTCCTAGGGTATTTAGGGACTTTTCATCATTAGTGCCTACAAGAGACCAACATTCAAAATTTTATTGGTTGTAGGAACTTCCAATTTAAGCAATTTAATTTTTCTTTATATTTTTTTGAACGAACAGCATGGAATGGGGATTATATGAGTAAGACTAATCAAAATCCGTCAGCTTCATTATTTGTATTTATGCATTATACAATTGTTTAAATTGAAAATTTAAGGTAATCTCATTTTAACTCATATTTTTTGAATAACAAACCAAATTCATCAATCAAATACAAATTATAATCTATCAATTAATCCAATAAAAGTGATATGGCTTAATGGAGCCCAACAAACTTGGGCCGAGATCGACAGTTGAGAAAGGGTGAGCAGAGATTGGCAGCTAGGGCAGAGAGTGGGCTTTCAGCATCTTGGGGAGAGAATAGTGCGGCGAGATTTTAGGAGAGAGAGAGAGTTTCAAGATTGAAGGCTCTAGATCTAAGGCTTCCTTTCTTTATTTATTTTCTCTTTATTTTATCCCTTTTAGGGGTTTTAATAGCACAATTTGTATGAGTTGTTGTAATCAGATCCTATAGTCTTAATTAATACAACATACTACTTTAAATTTTCAATTTTTGACAATTATGGTTGAATTGTAAAAAAAAAAAGTGTACATCAACCAGCCTAGCTCAATAATCTGACCAAATTATTATATATATTTGAAGTTATGGAAAAAATTATTATAGATAAATTGTGGTGCCTTTTGAATTACTTTTTTTTAATGTTTTCTTCAAGGTTCTATAGTGACACTTATGCCTTTTAAATTCTCATTGTAGTTTTCTTGTGAGTATAATTTTTTAGTCTATTTATTGTTGGTATTTAGCTTTTACGAGGCTCCATAATTACGCTTATGCGCTTTAAATTCTCTCTGTAGCCTCATTGTGGGTATAGGTTTTGAGTCTTTTCATTTTTAGCACTTGTGATTTTACCGGAAGACTCTCAAATAGATGCTTAATTAAAGTGATTTCGGTGGGGGGTTTTTCGGCATTTGATAGGGTTTTCTCCCTTGATTGCTCCGCCTGATGCTCTTCACTCTCTTTTTTCTCGAATGGTCTTCTTCCATATTCTCTTTGAACTTGATGCTCTTTTCTTCTTAGATTGTTTTTCTCTTTATTTTTCCATTGGATCTGTTATGAATTATGAATTTTAGTCCTTTTTCTCCGATGATTCTTCTCGGTCTTCTTCGATTTCAGGGCCTTTTTTGTTTTTTTTTTTTCTTTTTTCCTTTCATTCATCTTATGTTCCTTGCCTTTTGCTTCTTTTCTTTCAGTTTTGTTTTTGAATCTTTGTTTGAATCAAAATTTTGTTGCATATTCCGTTCCTCTGAATCTTATTGTGGGTGTGGTACTCACTTTTTTTTGTCTGGTATTTTCATCCCATAATTTTGTTTTCTATAATTATTTTTTCTCTGTGATATTATCTCTGCTATGGATCATTGTTTTATTATGTTCTTGCTCCTCTGGATTTTGTTGCATATTTTGCTTCTCTAGATTTTATTGTGGGTATGTTATTCTCTTCTTTTTGTCTGGTATTTTTTATTCTGTAATTTTATTTTCTAATTATTTCTTTTGTGTGATATTATCTTTGTTATGGATTATTGTTTAGTTACGTTCTTACTCTTTTGGATCTTATGATGGGTGTGATGCTCTTTTCTTTTTGTCCGGTATTTTCTCATCATCTAATTTTATTTTGTATAATTACTTTTTCTATGTGATTTGATTCTTACTTCATATCATTATTTCTTTGAGGTTTATCTTCCTTTATATATTACTGTATATATATATATATGTATATTAATGTGTACTTATTTCTAGAGATTCTATCTTTGTCGTTTACATTCCTAGGCTAGTCTTTGGAGCATTCTCGAGTCTCCTTATTTTTTTTTTGGTCCTTTGTCTTTTAAAAATATATGCATAAGCTAATGTCATCTCCCCCAAAGTACATGAACAAAAAAAACCGAAGATGTCTCACTTACTGTATCCGAAGAGTAGTTTAACTAAAATAGAGAAAAATGTTAACAAATGCAAAGAGTAGTTTAGCTAAAGAGGGAGGGTGACAATTTATATTGAAGCTACCTTTAACTAGTGCAGCAAAAACCTCATAGAGACAAGGAAGTGCCAAAATGATTAAAAATATCTCGAATCTTGGGAACATGAGTGCTCCATAGCCCTTCTGGTTTTCAGAACTTTCCTTCCTCAACTTCAAAAAAAAATGAGTAAAACATGTAGAAATACTAAACCACCATCGATTAAAGCTAAACCAGAACATGCTTCTATCAAAATTCTTTCACTTAGAGAGAGAGAAGGGAAAGTCTGTATATAATAAATAGATTAATGGAATACAAAACATAATTGCTAGCAAATGAAGGAAATTCTATTCCTGAGTTAGCTTTTTTAAGGGTTGTAAATTGTAATGGTACACTTGGTTCTTGACTGTATAAGTTGTTGCAATCTGATCCCTATAATCTTAATTTTGACAATATGCTACTCTAACTTATCAATTTTCTGGCAATTATGGTCCAATTGTAACTTAATGTCAAAGAAAATTGAAAAAACAACACATCATGTTTAAAAAATAACTTCTTAAAAGAAGAAAAAAATACTCAAATTCTAACATTTCTGGATTCTTATGAATATGATTTTTTTACCACAAAAGAAAATTTTATTAGAAGACTCTTATTAAAATTTTGATGGAGACTCCAATAGTGGTTTTATTCATATATTGTCATTCTAATAGAAGATTTAAATTTTCTGAGAGTAGCACTTAACTATTATGGTATGAGGTATGCCGAGATTAAGATCCTTTTACAAACTATAATTACAGTTTTTTTTTCTTGCCCCCTAATTACCATCACTTGGTAGTTGGGCTTCTCTTTTTGGATGGAACAAAATCCCTCTTTTGACAATTTTCTTTTGGTGTGGATAATCCGTACTATTAACTTTGACCATATCTTTTATCTCTTGTATAGAATCGCAATTTGAAGTTTTCTGTTTCCTTTTTTTTTTTTTCTTCATTTTCTAGGCATTATTGGGTTTTCTAATTTCTCTTCTTGTTTTTTTTTGTTCTAGTTAGCTATGGTGTCTATTTCTTTAAAACATTATTTTGTTATACATATAGGCTATGTTTGGTTGGGAATAATGAAAAGGAATAGAATGGAATCAATTTCAAAATGACTTCATTCCATTGTTTGGTTAGAAATTCAAAATTGGAAAAGTCTTTCCATTGAAATAAAGTATGGTGGAACTCTTGGGTGGAATAAAGTAAAATGGAATATCATTTAATTAATAAAAAAATAAATAATTACATAAAATAATTTTAAAAGTAAAATAATGCTAAATATAAAATAATTTAATAAAATAATAATTTAATTGATAAAAAATAATTAATAAAATAATTTAAAAAATAATAAACTAAAATAATACTGTATGTAAATAATTTAATAAAATAATTTAGAAAAATAATAAAATAAAATAAAATAATGATAGATGCTAACTAATTTAATTAATAAAATAATTTTAAAAAATAATAAATAAATAATGCTAAATGAAAAATAATTTAATTAAGAAAATAATTTAATGCTAAATATAAAACAGTTTAATAGAATAATAATTTAATAAATAAAAATGATTAATAAAATAAAATAATGCTAAATGTAACATAATTTAGTGAAATAATTGAATGCTAAATGTAATTTAAAATATTTAAAATTAAGGGTATTTCTTTTTCATTATATAGCTAATTCCAATCATTTTCACAGTTACTAAACATAAAAATATTCATTCAGCTAATGATTCTACTACTCCCATCAAACAATATAATTATATTACTATTATTTTCCATTCCATTTTGATTACTATTACCATTATCATTATCATTCCACCACTACAACTAAACAGACCCTTAACGTATATTTACAAATGAATACAAACTATCAGCAATTGATAATTAAAATGAGCTAGCTAATTGTCAAAATTAAAACTATAAGGACTAAATTGTTACAACTTATATAGTTAAGGGACTAACAGCTAACCTTTTTCTAAATTTCATTGATTTATCGCATATTAAAAAATAATGCTTAATTGGATCAATTAGTCATAGTCCTTACTTAAACTTTGAAGTAAATCAAATTATTTTTAGTTTCAATAATTATTATTTTCACTTAAAATGAGAAAAAAAAATAAAGAGAAAGACAAACTGAGATTTTTTTAATAATTAGTCATAATCCTTACTTAAACAAACAATTTTAAAAAAATAATCTTTGTTGTTTCTTTCTCTCTATTCTTTTTTCATTCTCATTTTAATTACTTCAAATTATTTAAACTATTTTTACTTTTAATAATTATTTTTAAATATTTTTTATGAGTTTAAATGATAAAAATATCCATTATACGATCTCGAATTTCAATTTCTTTTTCATTCTCATTTTAGGTACTTTAAATTATTTAAACTTTTTTTACTATTAATAGTTATTTTTAAATATTTTTTATGAGTTTAAATGATAAAAATATCCATTATATCGTCTCAAATTTCAATTTTGACCATATTTAGGAGCCTCGTACTTTTTTAATGTTTTTTTTTGCTAAAGCAATAAACGTTATGAGTTTTTTTTTTCCCTTTGTATTATATATGTTCTCTCTTTTTTCTATTATCATTTTGCTGGTTTTGTCCTATTGTCATTGTTTTCGAGATTTTGTCCTCTTAGTAAGCTTTTGGTGCTGGGAATTGATGAGGAGAGAGATGTGTGCATAAAAGAGGGAGTAACCTTTTTTGTTTTTTTTTTTTTTTAAAAAAGAAAATGTAAGTGAGTGGTTTTCTCTATTTCTCAAAATTATTTTTTTATTTTTTAGTTTATCCTATTATCAATCGGTTTAGGTACTCGAGAGTGAC
>JXTB01000040.1:129593-150331 GCA_002914805.1 Parasponia andersonii
TAATTTTATCTTTTCATTAATCATTAGCTGTCATCTTTCTTTTCTCCTTTTTAATTTATTTTTTTTCACAAGAAAGATCCTCCACTGTTTCTCTCTCTCTCTCTCTCTTTTCCTTCTTCTGATAAATCATTTTTTTTTGTCTTTTTATGTAATGTATTATATTTTTAATTTTATTAACAATACATTTTCAAGGGAAATAAAAAGTTATTTTTTAATAAATCAATAAAACTATTTTTTTTTTTGTAGAAATGACTTTGAATCAACTATCAGCTACCTCTTTTTTGATTATTTTAAATTTTAATATGTCAATAATTATTTTTAATGAATGCTTTATCCTTTTTTTTTTCTTTGGTTTATTTGATAAATATAAAACTACTCTTCACATGTGTATAAAAGCCTCCATTTTATCATATAAATTAACCTAATTGGTACCATTCTTTTGGAAAAATATTTATTTTTAAAAAATTATCATATAAAATTACTCACTTTTCTGATTTTTTTTTTTTTGTTTTTTACGAAAATTTCTTTTCTATTTTTATGCTGTGTGCTGGTCAACCCGTAACCAAATGCAAAAACCTTGATCCATAAAACACTTCCCATTTTGCAATCGGAAATAGCTTAAGCATTTTTATTCCTTTAACAAAACAGGTCCTTCCCGTTTATACTTTTGATTCACTCTCTCCCATAGCCCCATGTCTATTTCTTCTTCTTTCAGTTTGTTAAAAAAAAAAAATGATGAATAAGCTCTCATCATCTAAAATTTCTATCTACTTTAAAGTGTAAAAGTCATAACTTTAGGCCCTCTACAAACACTTTATGAAGTGTTAACTGTACCCGGAGGGGTAAAAAAAAATAAATCTATGCATAGTACATAAAGAGGCTATTCCCAGCAGCACAAGCAATGAAGTTCCTTTCTGGATGCCATGCCAGATGTAATAACTTGGAGTTTAAGTTACAAGACATGTCATTACTTCCTGAGCTTGAATTTTCATGCCCTGAATAAGATCAGAATAGAAAGGTTAATTCTCAGGCTTAGGATGAAAAAAGAGGATATTGTATCACATTCTTAAACAATGTTCAAAACAAGGCTCCAACCATGCCGGTAAAATCCACGTGTCAGATTGCTCAAGGAAGACCTTCTAGCCCTTGGAGCAGCTTGGAGAACAGGCTTCCTGTTAAAAAACCAAAAAAAAAAAAAGTATGACACATTGCCATTGTACCATGTTATGTGAGAGCTTATTTATTTTGGTAGTTACATCAGGAAAATCATTGTAAGAACCATTTTAAGAGGACAATTTAATCCACATTCAAATAAACTAAATTATACTATATACATTTTAAAAAATTTGGCTCCCACCAGCCAAAAAAACTAGAACTTGGGAAACCATAAAATAGAGAAAAAGGAACGAAAAACCACCTGAGAGGGTGTTTGCTGGCTTCTATCGTGATCCCTTCTTCAATTCCAACACCACGGGAGAAAATGCGTAAATGATTGCTAATTTGAAATTACAAACGTGTGTGTCAGAAAAAGCTGCATTATGAGAGGCAAACCACAAGTTGATTGCCAACATGTTCCCAATAACTCCAAAATGAAAATTAAAGTTTTTTGAGTCAATAAGAGAGACCTATAAGATCCTGTTGCATAATGAAGTCCATCGCCACTGAGGCAACAAGCAAATTTATCAAATATGCAGTCATTATCATACAATTCACACAACTGCCAGAAAACATGGTCAGGTGTCAGTAACAGGGAGATATAGACATGCAGGTTGAGCTTGCTAAGATTTCACGAATAGTTAGTTAAAAAGATACAGAAATGCACGTATTTAATTTGGAAAACAAATTTCAAGGTACTAAATTGCACTGGCAGTCCTCCTGTAGAGACAAGATAAGAATTCTAACCAAAGGCTGTTAAAGTTTCAACTATATCACTGAAGATCCTTTTTTATATATGTATAAACATCCGACAAATTCTGGTTACTTAGCAGACTCAAGTTTGAACCTGAAGCCCAGTGGTTCCCTAAAATCTATGGGAAGTACGAAACTGATATTCACCAAGTGGACCGATCCCAGACCATGAGGGAGAAAACGACAAGCCTGAGGCACAATTAACCCCAGGATTTTTCACCCAAAACTCATGACTGACGAATATTGTGTCTTCGTCTAGTTGTACATATACATGCCCACACTCAAAGAGTATGGGTCATAATGTAAAGCATAAAGATTACACTACAAATTTTGCAAATAATTGTTTCTATAATGCTAAAATGTAAGTAGCAAAGCACATCCAAGCAGCAACCATCAAATCAAACAGCAGTATATCCATTCAACATCTTCAATCAGGTACCAAGAATATATCGCTTACCTTGGGGCGGAGGTGCTCGTGGATCTTGCATATAGAAACTGGTGAAGAATCCATTCGCATGTCCCACAGCTAGATTCGGAATGAAAGCATCAATTTAGTGTCATCATGAAATAGTGGAAGCACACCCAGTATAGAGAATACAAATCAAAAGATGAATACACAGTAAAGTGTTTAGTATAAATGAACACCACTGAATATGTCGATTCCAACATACGAAATAGTACAACACAAAACAAACTTATAAAGTGCAATTAAGCCAAAGAAAGCAAAGTGCTATTTGATACAGATTTTTTTAAAAGCCGAATTTGTTGCTGAGGACCACAATGACACAACTACGCAATTAGTATGACCAAAGGACTAACAGAACGAGGCCTGTCAGAGGAGATATAAAAGAAGACAGTGAAAAACTGTGATCATAAACTTGGTTAAGGAAAACTATAAACATCTCACCAATCATAAATATGACATCACATATAAACTTCAAAGTGTCGCTGTCAAGTAAGAAAACCTTTAGATTCATGTAATCACGACTTAAGATGTACCGTCCATCCTTAGAGAATTTCATATCAGAGATAGATGCAATGATCTCTGTGAAAAATGATTTTGACCCACGTGAATCTCCATCTTTTAGTCTGTCAAAATCAACCCACATGACAAGTTTATAACATCACCAAGCATTATAGTATAGACACCGAAAAACCCTGCATAAATCAAAAATCAAACGTAGAAACCACAAGAATTTAACAGTCTCAAACAAAACTAACATTATAGCACTGTGATCACATAGTGCTGACAGCCGCATGTCAACTAGACGAATAAATCCTCTTGAGCTGCCGTATGCAAGCAAATTGCAATGAATTGGATGGAACTCAGCCGATGTTATGACCTCTATACAAAATTTTACGGAGTAGTTATAAAATTATTAAAAAAGGAGACACTTAGGCTATGATTAGAACTTGGATTTTAGTAAGGGGAAAAAAAAAGTGAGAGAAAGTTAAAGAAAAAAGAGGGAAAAACTATTTTCCTAAAATCCTATAAGGTTTCATTTTCATAACTTGCTTGTTCATAATCTTTTTATAATAATCTGAATCCTCCAAAATTACTCTAAACATCACCACACTTTCTCCATAAATTTTTTTCCTTTCATTTTTAAAAAATCCAAACAAGAGAAAATGAAATTTCCCAGAATTTGTTTTCTTTCCTCCCTAAAATTCAAGTTCCAAACAGAGCCTCATATTTTCAAATATGAGATCACACAAAGATACAGTAAAACTGAAACATAGCAGCCCGAAATATTAAAATAAATAAAGGATGACACAAGTACCAGTAAGGTCCTCCATGTTGGATGGCTTCATGTCAACAATGTTGAAACACTGACCACTGATCTCAAGATTCCACAAGTTTATTCTAAGGTCATCTGCAGAAACAAATGTTTCACCGTCGCTGGAAATAGATTATGAACAGATTATCACCTTAAGCACAGCATGGCAACTACAAAATATTAACTATTTGGCAATAGTATACATACTGTCGTAAAAATTCACAGATAAAATGAAAACAATGAAAGATGGTTTTATGTGTGGAGTAAAAGAAAAGTAAAATATCATATCCTCCAAGCAACCACAAAAAAAAAAAAAAGGAAGAAGAAGGAGGAGGAGGAGGAAACATGTGTTACCTATTAGTTGAGATGGAGTTAATATTAAAATCATGAGCATGAGCATAAACCTTCCGACATCTTGTATATGCAGTATCTTCCACGTCCACAATCTAGTTATGCAAAACACTACCATTATAACCTTTTACATTGAGCAGATCCACTGAAATTGTGTAAAAGAAGGAAATAGTAGCTTTTTAGAAATCCTAATCAACAACCTCGGCATGCTTGTCTCGTGAGAGTGACATGCTCTTGCCCATCTTATCTGTCCATTCTGGATGATAGCCATTAGGAACAGAGGACTTGTCTTGTCCAGTCATGAAACTTTTTTCAGCCAAAAGTGAATTCTCTGAACTCACAAATGGAAAATAGTCCATTTCTTTTACTTTCTTCACCTTATGTTCCTTAACCTGACCTCAGAACCAAACACAAAGGATTGCTCATGGTTTGGTGACTAAGTAGATGTCTGTAGTTATGTATATATATACACAATTGTATAACTTTTTTGATGCATAGCCTAAAACATTGTTTTTTACTAAACATTTAACCAATCCCAACTGCAAAATCATTTGAATGACTCTTACTGAACACAGGTAATCTATCTAGTTCTTTTATTTCGGTTTAGATGAAAAGTTATTTTATTTATCCCATTTCCATTTGCCTAAATAGACCCCAGAGAAAAACCTGGTTGTTATATTTCAAGTTTTCCCAGTGCCCCAGTAAGCAGTAGCACTTTTCAAATAAGCAAGCACAGCATAACTGACCTTCCACAAAATTCATGAAAGATTAAGAACCACCCACTAAATACTAAACTATAAACAAAACTCCGAATGTAGTGATGTGAGGTTGCAGGGTTCAAAATTTTATGCATGAGGTTAGGAGCCCTTCCCAATTTTACCAAACATCTAGAAAGCGCAAAAACCCTCATTATTTTCTTTTACCCAAGTCTTCAGACCTGTCCTGTCACCCTACACTGAGGTTGCCGAACTCCTTGAAAAAACAGAAAAATTTCCAGTGACCAACTTAAACAAAGCTCTATAATGTCTTATAGCACCAAGCAACTCTTTAAAGCTATAAACAAACGATGGTCCAATTATCCACACTATAAGTAGGGAATACATTATTATTATAAGTAGTGAAATAAACCCTTTAATGACAAGGAACTTGTTCAGAAACATCCAAACCTTCCACAGTTTAATTGTCTTGTTGTTGGTGGAAAGGATAAAGAGCGAAACATTGGAAGTAGCACACCATCTTACTTTGTTGATCTTCTCTCCGATTTCCGAACTCTTCAAATAGTCAAACTGTGAAGTGCTCAAACAAACAAAGAAAATAATCACCAGTGTGTGCAAATAGGCATAAATAAATCACAGTTCACAACACTGTATTTTAACTCACAAAATGTAAAGCATACCTCAGGCTCATGACTCTGAAACTCAGTCTTGTACTGAAATTCCGGATGCCACGTAGAATTAAAATCCAGTTCCTCCAACTTCGCGCGGGATTGGTACTGATTTGAACTCTAAGAAGTCAACAATTAATCAAAAAACACATCATAAACCCAATTATATCCAACATCATATTTCAAAAACCAACACTTCTTCCCATTGCAACAAAGATCATTAGCCCAAAATGAATTCACAAAATTCTTGCATCGAATAACTCCATAAACAAAATCCTCACATGTTTCCCATCCTTTTTTTCAAATATCACTACACGGCCGCCTCGATCTCCAACCGCAAGGTAATCACCACTAGAGTCGAATCCCATAGCAGAAATGATATCAACTAAAAATAGAGAAGACCCATTACTTAGTATTGACTAACTTCAATAACCAAATCAACTTCTTTGACAAATTATATACCTCAAAAGCAAGCTACACCGTTTGGTTACCAAGAAAAACAGCAGGAAAAATGTTCAGCAAAACAACAAAATTTAAGTTTTAACGTTCCACCAATTTTCTCTGTTCCTGAAATTTTCTCAGCAACCAAACACCAAAATAGAAAATAAAGAAAACCCAAAAGAGAGAATATGCTAACCTTCCTGAAGGTCCTCCCCTGGAGCCCGCTCCCCGAAAACCTGAGAGAACTTCCACTCCATGGGTGCGCGAGAGTTGGAGCTCAAAGTCATCACTGGTTTCTATCCTTGTTGATACGATTACATGAGGTCACCATTAGAGACCCATATTCTCAATTCTCTGAGCTTCTTCCACTCTGCTTCCTTCCACCACTCGATTGTTATTATTTTTTCCTTTCTTTTCTTCTTTTACTTTCCGGGAAAATGCCTTCTTCCACTTCCTGTTTCAGATGTGCGCCAAAAAGTTTGTGGGCCCTGGGCCCTTTTTAGCATGGTCTCGGAACCTCAAATTTGGGCCTCAAAGAAATCAAGGGCCCGACAACGAAGTTTGGCCCAAATGAATTTTTCATGGCTATTTTGGAACTAAAATATAAATAACTAAACATTATTTTGTAAAAAAGAAAAGTTTAATTAGACGCGAATTGGCTCTAACGGGAGAGAAATGACGAATTGGAAAAATATTTTAGGTCCAAATGACATTTCTACGACTATTTTTTAAAAGGACTGTTTTATGACTGGATGGACTTTTTGTGACCTATTTGACGGGTTACAAATTTTTATGACAACCGTCAATAATTCTTCCGATTATTTCGTAAAAATTCATATTTTTTATGACTAGTTTTGAAAAATTATTTTATAAAGTAGTCACAAAAAGTCAATTGATACTGAAAAAGTTACAAAAATTAGGGTGGGTGTTATTTTCTTTTTTCGCTTCATTATAGTGAAAGTTTTTTTTTTTATTTTTTTTATTTTAAGGTGATTGGACCTACTTTATCCGTTTTTAGACTTGATTCCACTAACATAGTACCTTCAATTTACATACTGATTATTTAAGATTTTATACGGACTAAAACAGATTTTACTTGGTTTGGTATTAGCGGCCATCTTGCTACAATATTTGGAAAGCATACAATCTATTTTTTCTTTTGTTGCTGAACTATTTTGTGTAGAATACTTCAATAAGTTTTTTCAAATGTTCTTCGATAGAACACTGTATATACACTTTTTTCTAAGTAAGTGTTTGTCTTCTTTTTCTTTTTCTTTTTATAGTTAAATGGTCGATGTATAAGTTGTATACCAGCTTTAGGTAAATTAGATTAAATATTTGGCATATCCAATGATATGCAATTATGCATGCTATTTTGCTATAGTTTAAAAAATATATATGTATATATTTGAAATAGGCCCAAAATTCAGCCATTTTGCCAGGAGCCACATTTCTTTATTGGGCTAAGTTCACTTTTGGGCGGTGACCTATAGAATCTTACCCCATTCGGCTCTAGAACTTTGAAATGTGTCATTTTGGCTTCCAATTTATGTTTTTTTTTGTCTCGAGGAATACTAACAAAACTCTCTTTGTCAATCTAATTTATAATTTCCTAGTTCCATATTAGATATGCAGATTCTAATAATGATTTATTATAAAATATGAGATATTTTAGTAAAATTTATATGTCAATAAATGAGACATGAGATTGTAAAAGATAATGAGAAAAAAGAATGTTGCTTTCACTCCTTTTTTTTTTTTGTCCTTAGTTTTGACTCTGAGCTTTCAAATGTACAGTTTTTTCATTAAACATCTTTCTCCAGAATTTGGCCCCTTCGCTAATAGTTCAGGAGCTAAAAGTAATACAAAAAAACATAGTTCAAGGACCATAACTAAATACTTGAAAGTTCAAGGTAAGTGAGACAAAAACATAATCCAAGGTGAAAAATGATACATTTCAAAATTCAAGATCTAAATTAGAATTGAACCTATAATTTAGGGCCAAAAATGAATATAACTCTTTTTAATTCAATAATGATAGAGTATAAGATAGCAACTAAAATCTCATGTACTTCAATTGCAAATAAAGATCTTATTCCCATAAAGGCCAAGTGCATGGCTGACTCATTGTACGACTAACATTCTCTCTTTTTCATTTACAAAATTTCCACATCCTACTGGATCCTCTTAATTGCGCTTTATAAATTAATTTTGAGCGACACCATTTTGTTTTCAGGCTCCTCAGTTGATTTATTGACGTACGTTTGTGCAAAACTTACATAGTCATAAAGGCCCAGAGGCTGTTGTGGCTTCACAAATTGATTCATTACTAGTGGAGGAATTTGCAGTGTAAGAAGAGGAAACTTCATCTGGATTTTGACCATCTGTTTGGCCTTCATCTGAATTCAACAGGCTAGCATTCAGGAATGGAGGCTGCTTTGGTGAGGGAATTTCATATTGTTTGTCCTTCAACATCTTAACAACCTCAGACATAGATGGCCTCAGTGCAGCTGAAGCTTGTGTGCACAAAAGCCCAATTTGAATCACATTTGAAGCTTCTTCAATGGGGAAAATTCCTTTCAGGGCCGGATCCACAGATTTCGCCGCGTCTTTTTCCTTGTAACACTTCCAAACCTAATGAAAAAATGAAGGAAATAACAATGTCACTAACTACCATGTCAACTTTAAAAATAGCTCATGTTATTAAGCATGAGTCCAAAACTGAAGAAATGGATTCTTAAACATCTTAGTAACAATGTCATACAAAAGCAAGTTTGGAATAAGAAATAAATCTGTCCATGGAGCATGAATCTTACAGAGTGCAAAATTGAGTTTGACCCCAGTGCGAAAGCACTATTCTTCCTGCCACATATAATCTCAAGAACCAACACTCCAAAAGCATAAACATCAGCCTTTTCTGTTAGCTGCCCTCGAACAAGATATTCGGGTGCCATGTATCCCCTACACAAAGTTTTGAGCTACCTTTTAGTTGTGACCATATGATGAAGATCAGAAGCTTTACTCTACTCTTGTTGAAAGAAGAATTAAGTAGCAAAGTTGTGCTTACAATGTTCCTGCTATTCCTGTACTAAGATGAGTTCTATCACCCGAAACAGATCGAGCAAGTCCGAAGTCAGCTATCTTTGGAATGAGATTATCTGCAAGCAGAATGTTGCTAGTTTTTATGTCTCTGTGGATTATTTTCGATCCACAACCTCCATGGAGAAATGCAAGTCCTTCCGCTGTTCCAGATATGATACTGAATCTCTGCTGCCAGTTTAGCATAGTGCTTGTGTTCTTCTTATCTGCATTGATATATAGAAAGTTTTCTTTAGAGCAAAGGGTTTTAGGTAAAAGAACTAGATTACTCGTGGAAAAATCACAACTTAAGTGTCAAAAATAAGTAAGAAAAAAGAAAGCTAGATATCAAGATTCAAGACAGACCAAAAAAAAAAAAAAAGACTTACCAAAGAGGACTTGATCAAGGCTTTTGTTGGGTACAAATTCATACACTAGAAGGCTTTCTGGGCCTTCAATGCTGCATCCCAAAAGCTTAACAAGGTTCTTGTGTTCAATACCACTTATCAAGTTCACTTCATTGAAGAACTCACCCACCCATTGCCTTGTATTGAAAAATAGTCTTTTGACAGCAACCGTTTTCCCATTTGGAAGAATTCCTTTAAACACAGAACCAGCTCCACCTTGGCCTAGTTTCCTCGAGATGTCAAAGAAATCGGTCGCCTTTTCGAGAATCTCATACTTGAAATTCAAGCTTGAGTTTTGTATGGTAATTGAAATGTCATCTTGAAGAACTAAAGTGAGAAAGGAAAGAATGATAAATACTCCAATTAGCATAACATAAATGTAAGGAAACTTTTGATAGATTTGTTCATGTTATGAATATGGTTTTGGCTTTTAGACTTACCCCTTTTTTCCTTTGACCTGTAGCCCCAATAAACCCCAAGATAAACACCACAAATAGCAAGAAGAGTCAAAGCAAATGCTGCGAAAATGCCTAGTACGATGATCCAAGCTCGGTTTGACTCTGGATTATGGAAAGAGGAAACAATATCTTTGGACTCATTAGAACACCATGTAGAAGCAAAACGAAATGCAGATAACCAATTTTCTTTTAAGATCAGTACAAAAGGTACCTTTGATAATTGGCATCACAATTAATATTTAAATTTAAAAGTATGAAGCCTACCTTTTATTGCTTATGCCCTTTATCGTATTTTTTTATTTTTAGGGACAAAACTTCCTTGATATTATGTAGGGTTATTTTTAAGTTTATTCTCCAAACTATGTAGAGTATCTCAAATAGCCTCCGAATTATGAAATGCTCCAACTTTGACCCCAAACTACTGAAATTATCACTTTGTTAGACAAAGAGATGAAAAATGGCACTTGCCTCCATCTAAAATACTAATTTCCGTCTTCAAAAAACAGGCCAAGGTTATGACAACCGGCATTTTTAGTATATTTGCGTCACAAAATCACATACTAATGATTTTAGAAAATATTCTACATAATTCAGGGTAAGAAGTTGACATCTCTGAAATGGTCCCTACCTAATTTAGTGACCATTTTGAACATGGTCACTAATTTAGTGATTGTTTTGAACTTTATCACTAATGTAGTGATTGTTGGGAATGTTATTTCTTTTTTCTTTTTCAAGAATAATATTTCACAACTTTTGAGCGAAAATGAAGCAAAATCCAAAGGGAAAAAAAAAAAGAGTAGGGAGTGAAAATGAGGTCAATGTAGGGTTATATATACAAAAATTGAGGACTATAGCCGTTTTTTTTTTTTTTTTTTCCGTATTCTCTCCTTTCTCGTCTCTGGACTCTTTAATTTGTCAGTAAGATTCATGAGCCAGAGCAATAAAATTGGTACTAGAAAAGTGATTTTGTGTCCCAAAACACTACTAATGTATTTGCACCCTATAACATAATTAGGTACCGTAATTGTCACATAATCATTATGTACCATTGCATATATGCATTGTGATCTTTTGACAAACTTGAAGGTTTCAGAGTTCGCATAAAAATATTGAAGAAAAAATAATAATGATCAAACCTAAGCTTTACCTTACCTGCATCATCGTGTAAATCCGTATTAAAGAACTTCTCCGTCGAGTACCTCAAATAGCACCCTGTAAACATGGCTCTTCCGTCGGACGCCGGAGCGCAGTCGCCGAGCTTCACCGCGGCGACGCTCAAGCACTTCCGGCAGTCGTCCACCCGGAGAGTCCTCCAACACTGAGCCAAACCAAAAACGCCTTCCACTCCTCCCTTGCTCACGTCCACGGCAAACCCCCCATTCTCGACGGCCCTCATCGAGAGGTTGCCAATCACGCTCCTCACCTTCTTCTCGAACTCCACCCTCATTATGTCATCCGCCGCGAAGTCGTCCGTCGGGCCGCACGTCACCCTGTCGTACCGGTAGTCGACGGCCTCGTGGTAGAAGCTGTAGTTGTCGTACCGGAGGAAGCACCCGTCGAGGAAGATCCGGACCGACACGGCCTGCTGGCAGCGGTGGAGCTTCATCTTGAAGGCGGCGAAGCACGTCGAGCACTCGTCCTCCGGGAGGTCGCCGTGGCACTGCGCGAAGGCGTAGACCTCCGGCGGCGGCCACGTCTTGTTGGAAGAGCCCCATTGCCTCGTGTTAACGCTGTCCGTGATGTTCTTCATTATGTCGTACAGGTTCGGGCCGAAGTTGCTCGTCGGATCGTACTCCGACGGGCTGCAGGTCTGGCCGGCCAACGAGGTCCGGGGGCCGGAATCGCCCCTGGTCAAGGTGATTCTCGTCAATATGAGGAAAACCCAGATGGGAATTCGATGAATTAGGTTTGATAATTCCATTTATTTTATTTATTTTCTCTTATTTTTGCTCTGTTATTTTTCCTCTGTTCACGAAAGGAAAAAAACAGAGCATTCCTCTGGTTTGCTCTTTTGCTTTTTTTTTTTTTTTTCCCTATCTTTTTAGAATTGAAATTCCATTTTTTTTCCTTTTCTTTTTTGCTCTCTGATTTTTTTTTGGGGGAGAGGGGGGGGGGTTGGGAATGAAAGAAAAGGCAGAGCATAAAAGAAAATGATAAAGGGTGAGTTTGTTCTGTTTTCTACATCCTCTGTTTTAGAATTTTGGGCAGAAAAACAGAGCGAATCAAAGGAATTTCATGGTTTATTGAACGGATTAAAACCAATCTTTCTCGTTAATGAGAGAGAGAGAGGATAAGATGTTATCATGATCTGGTTGTGGTTAAATCGTTTTGTACTAAACTTTGATATGTTGTCGAATGAAAACAGGGGAGAGAGATGTAACAAGAGAAAGTTGGGTGACTGGATTTTTGTTTCTCTTTACTTTATTTAGTCAGACTGTTTAGAATCGAATCAAAGGAAAGGAAGATAAGCCAATATGCCACGTGGAAATACCCCGTAATTAGCTACGTCATTTTTTTAATTTTTTATAAATCAATGTCTAACTGTTGTTCAGACTCGTTGGTGCACGTTGCAAAGGACACACTATTACAGCTTTGTCGGTTTGTTCTTATAACAAAGAACATGATATTGTAGCATCGACGGTATTTATTAAGTTGGAATGTATTTTTGCTTTTTTTTCTTTTGCGTCGTAGTCAATTAATACTATTTGGTTAGAAAATTAGTTTATTATTACAAAAATTTTGTGTTCTAAATATTATTATAAAGATAAATATTTTATAATATCAGATTTATTTAAAAAAAGAAATGTGTCAATGTACTATTTTCTTTCTTATATCCGGAGGGAGGCGTATAAATATCAGTGGAGAGTGCAAGCATGATCCTATCACACCTAATTATTTAAATTATATTATATTATATTTTTATTATTAATATTGATCTTCAAATTTAAAATTTATAATAAATTTATACTTTTTATTATTAATAATATTGTCATTCAAAATTAAAATTTTTAATAGATTTACACGTTCTCTAAGTCAATAATAATTTTGACCATTAAATTTACCAAAATATCTCTTTTAATTTAAAGATAGATTTTAACACATAATTAAAATTTAAAACTAATTAAATTAATGTAAAAACCCAATTTATTTAGGGGTAGAATGGTTATCTGACCAAATTAAAAAAAAAATCAGATTATATATATATATATATATATATATATCATTTCTCCTTCTCTCTTTTCTCTGTTTCCCCCTTCTCGATTACTCTCTCTCATTCTCTCGGCCGTCGAAGGAAAGGAAGCCGCTGAGCCACCGCCAGTCACCGTCCGGCTAGCCCAACCACCGGCGTAGCTCCAGCTGCAAGCCACCGCCCCCAGAGCAGCCATCGGAGCCGCTGAACGTCGACGAGGAGCGAAGGGAGCCGATGAATTTTTCGTCACCGACGACGATTCCGACCCCTTCAAGCCGCATTCTTGGGCTCGTTGGGTTCGTATTGTCGCAAGAATCGTCAAGGTATATATTTCACGACCCCATTTTGCCCGGATTGAAAGTTGTCATTATAGGGTATTTTGAGTTTTGAATTTTAGTTTTCGATCCGACTGTTAGATTTCATTTTTGTTATCATTTTTGGAATGTACTCAGAAAATAGAGAAGTTTGATATATATATATATATTGTGTTGTTTGATGATCGACACGAAAATCGAGATCGGACGGTCGAGATTTTGCCTCGTTTTGCATGCCACTAGTCCGATGTAGGCCCGGACCCGTATTGGACAAGTCATATGTCTAACCTAGCTATTTTGGGTACTAGAAATTTAGTGAAGAGGTCCGTTTGTAGAATTGAAGCTCGGTGAGAAGTTGGTTTTTCGCAAGAGAGCGATCGAGGGCGTGGGATTAGTTTCCAACCCTCCGAGTGATCGTCCAACGGCACCTTGAGCATCCAATAGTGTGGTATAGCTATTCTAGTGAGGTAGGGATTCAGTTACCTCTCATTTACATCATTTTGTATAAAACTTATTTTCCACAACATATGAGAACAAATGTGATTTTAGAACTTTTAAATATCTGTGATGGAATTGAATGGTATAATTTATATATTAGATTGCTCTGAGAATTTTCTGAGTACAGGTTATTTTTGGGTATGTTAAAATAGAGCCGTTATGCTGCCCATTTTTCTACAAAATTTAATGAATTATTTTATTAAAAACCAGAGCATCATTTGAACTTAATTTATTGTATGGCTACTTTTACACATCAGTTCAGAGTACACGTGTCATAGGATCACACATGAGTCCCAGGTTAGCATCATGGGGTTTTTACAGTATGGCGTTGCGGCCCCACCGACGGTGAGAGTCCGTGAACCCGTTCGGGATATTTCTTCTGATTACCTCCCAATTTGGCAGGCGTAGGCAATACAGTTACCCCTCTAGGTTTGGTAGGTGACACACGAGTATCCCTTCCGGTTATGGGCTAGGTGTCAAGTAGGCTATATGGCACACGTAGTGCTAACACCCTAGTTTCTATTGATGAGAGGTGATGAACTCATGGATATGAGTGGATTTGTGTCATGTGTTTATAGACTGATTAGTTTTGGGATATTATATTTTTCGTACCTCTATATATATGTATTTGCATACGGACTCTCAATTTTGGATATTTTATGAATATATGCATATATAGTTTTGCAAAGTTATTTTGGATTAAACTAACCATGCAGGGGACTTCCATCACTAAAAATGTTTTGGTTGAGATAACAGCTTTCCTACTGAGCTTTCGAGCTCACCCCTTCTCTTTCTCCCCCCTTTTAGGTGATCACTCATTCGAGTCAGTTATAAGGATGGCTAGGCAAGTCGTCTTATTCCTCCTTGGGTTAGTACTTTTCTTTGTCTTACTCTTTCTCCATGTCTAACTGTTTAACCAAGTTCATTGAGTCTACTAAGTGAATGTATGAGGATGTACTTACTACTATTTGAGGATTTGGTATATATATATATATATATATATATATATATATATAGGACCCTATAGTTCCTAAAGAGCATATTTTTAAAGTTTTAAGTGCTTAGAAATTTTGATTAATTCTGTAAATCAATTTTTGGACTTTCTGACTCAAGACTTACGAATTTATTTTAATCAACGCTAAAGTTTTTATCAAATCAAGTTTTCGTACAAATTAACTATGTTTTATCAAATTTTAATTGGCCTATCTTTCTTAATAAATTAAACTAAAGATGTTTTCCCATTTTATAGAATTTCTAATGAGTCAAGGACTAAAATGAAATATCCAAGTACTAGGTTTTCTCCGAATTTTGTAAAATTCCTTATTTATATTAATTTACGCTTAGAATTACTAAAAAGTCACGGCCTAGGATTTTGGGTTGTGACAGAATTGATATCAAAGCACGGCTTCAGATCCGTCTGGGATCGAGCTTGTGTAAATTTTTAGTGTTTAAAAATGTTTTAGAAATGGTTTTGATAAATACCTCATACATCGCTTAGGGATTGGCTAGATAAGTTATTTTTGCTCTACTTCCTTCCAAATCCTCTCCTAAACTTTTTTCAAAGCGAAATTCTGGTCTCTTTGGGATGGCGACTTTCTAAGAGTGTCAGTCTATGAAGTGTCGGGTTGACATGAGACTATTGATTTCCGCTCTTAGCGTAATTCTTCGTTTCGAATGGATGTTCGTCCTTGTACTCTTCCGTCCATTCAGGTTGTAGGCTATGTGAACCTTGTGGGTTCTAAAGGTAGCAATTCGGTATCCTATACCTTAGTTGTTGTGTTTGACTGTCTTATTGGTTATTTATATGCTATCTCTTGGGTTTTATGGTCGCTTTTGTTTGTAGCATTTGATTGTGGTTATATTTTCTCGAGGATTTCAGCTTGTGATACACTGGTTTAGTGTTTGCACTTCACTATTGTGGCTTGACTTTATTGGTGTTTATTAGACTGAGATAGTATTTTCCTGAAATTTGACATCTTCATAATCACTTGATTTGGATACATCATGACTTGAGTGTTTGCATTGATGATACCTTTTTGCATAGCATGCTCGTTGATTAAGTGGTTGGTTTGGTAATTTGAGACATTGTTTAACTATAGTGACTGCATTTTTCTAGTTTCATCGGGTTCTGTTATTAGGGTTCTTTGAATAAGACTTATTGACTTGTTGAGAGTTTGGTAGAATTTAAAAAAAAAAAAACTGAGTCATTTGATTTTGGAACTTTTGAAAATTTCAAGTTGACAATTAACATTTTAAATGACGTAGACCTTTGTATTTGACCAACATGATATGTTTGTTTTCAAAGGGATTATGAGATTTTAAACTCAGGTATTAGTTAGGTAAAATTAATACACTTTTTCAAAAAAGCTATTGTTTTTAAACTAATATGCTACTTTGAGACCAGGTCTTGTGAAACTACCAACTTATTCGTAGAATAGTGAGGTTTTATTTTACATTAGGTGGTGTTGATTTGAAGGACCTCTAGACCAAAGTAGTCTATTTCCATGAATGTATATACATAAATCAAACTTTTCAAGTACCTTCTCTAATTTTTGAACTTAGTAGATTATTAAGTATTTTTCAATCCCTATTTAATACTTGATTTGACATCAAATGAATGTTTTCATAAATTGACTCACGAGTTTACTTGAGATATAAATGAATGAATGTAAGTTACTTAAGAAAAGTTTTGAATAAGGATATTCGCATGTTTGAATACTCGGTAATCTTTGGTATGGATTGAAAATGATTTTGGGAGAAAAATCATTAGCTTCACAAGTGTGTTTGAAGATTTGTACTTCTGATTTTCTTTAGAATATATTGCCTAAGGAATATAAATTTATACGACTGTTTGTGTTATGAAAACGTTTGAATTGAGAATTTTGATTTAAATTATGTGCAGCTTGTCACTTGTGCCTTAGGTGTTCGATGGTTCCAATTNGATTGGTTTTAGTTGGGTTTTGGGCATTGTATGATTAGTTTTGGCTAGTCTCCCCAGTTTTGAGAAAACTTGGGAGGAAGATGAAATTTTGATTTACAAAAATCAATGAAAGGTATTGAGTTATATGACTTGGCTTTATATTTAACAAGCCTTGAGTGGTGCATTTGAATATGTGATATTCTTCCTAAAGATTTGATTTTAGTTTTCCAGTGTATGGAGTTCATATATATGTTAATTAGTTTGTTATGCCTAGTATAAACCTTCATGAATTTTTAATGCTTATTTTTAAGGGTTAAGTAAGAATCGATATTTGTCTTACCTACTTTGAGAAAATATTTTGGCAATGTTTCACACTTTAATATTTTCTAAACTACCAAATTTTTCCTTTCATACGTTTTAAAAAAAAAGTGTGAACTTTCAAACTTTTTGAGAAACTTATTTAATTAGTTTGGAGAATATTTTGGAATTCTATAAAAATATTATATTGTGTTTAGTTGTGATATGGACTGAGGCCCGAATTCCTTACTAATTTTGTAAAGAAAATCGACCATGGTGATTTAAATATAGCCTCATTTATTATTTTATCAAGTATGTGCGGATTACGTGATAAATATCTGTTTTGTTAGTTATGTGGGACAAACTAGTGTCTTTTTCATGCATTCTATGTTTGTTTTACTAAATGGTTACTGTGTATCACTCAACCTTAGGTTGATGCTTGTGTTTACTAGAGATTGTCATCATTTATGCATGGAGTAAAACTTTTACTATATGTTGAATTGAATCTAATTCCCTTATTGGATTTAAATTAGATATAACATGGTTATTGTTATATGGCTATTGGTGATTGGACTGAGATTACTTATGGATTTTTATCTTAAGAGTCGTTGGACTCTACGTTTATATTGTAAAGGGTACTCAAAGTTCAGGTGTGGTTTACTTCTGGCCAGGAAGAAACTATATTGTTAACTAGTGTAGTATTCCTAGGCCCTAACACTTTTTACATTCAATGTTTTTAAAAATGTTTATAAAAAAAAAATTTGAAATGAGGTTTCATGGGAGACAGGCGTCAATCGAGGATGGTACCAGACAGCTTATCTTGTTAGAACCTTATTTCTGGGGCATTAAGTGTCGATTTCAATTGTTATATATGTATATTTTTAGGACATTGGACTGTGTCTATGGAGCTTTCTTTATATCAAGGACTTGTAGAGTCTTTGGGTCAGCATTCGTTTCTATTTTCTTTAATGAGGCTTTACACTAGATAAAAGGTTTGAAATGCTTTTGAAATTTCTCATGTTTGGATGCATGCTTTTGAGATTGAGGTTTGCACTAATGTTTTGCTTTGGTAATTTCCAGTTTAGGTGCTCTAGCCTTGTGTTTGACTAGAAGTGGCTTGTGTTTTATGTTATTCCTCGCTCTAATCGGAGAATAGAAAATATTGTAAGCCATTGATCTCTCTTTGTCATCTTCAATCTCTAAACTAGTTTATCTTGTTTAGTGTAACACAAGGATCTTTATTCTTCATTCTAAACTCTATTCTATTGTGTTCTGTGCTTGAAATGAGACTCTTGTTAGAGTTATTGACTCGAAGATTGTCTAGGTCCAGGTCCTAGCTGCAGACAGATGGGTATGTCCCAGGAGATTGTTGATCTAGTTTGATTAGGGGGACAATGTTCTTATATCTGATATTTGGTCTATTGTTCTAGTTTGATGCCTTACAATCAGTGTTCAGAGTCATGTATTCTCGGCTTCTAGCCATGGTTATTACCATTATCTTTTGATTGCTTACATACTTGAGGTTATCGTTTCTAACTATGGGTGTTGAGATTCTTGTGCCTATTGTTGAGCTATTTTATAATTTTGATCTTTCCATGTGCGTCCTTATACCATACCATAGTGCGGTACGGTATGTTGATGGGGCTTTGATGCCAAGTGAGGACTGTCTGTTTCACACTTTCATTAACTTGCGTTCGGTTTACTACTCGTAAATTCTGTAGTCAAGTATTCCCTACACTCTCAGTGGCTATTTCTTAGAATATTGTTCTTACACTCGGGTTGTACTTGAATTTCGGGACAAAATTCCAATAAGGAGGGGAGAACGTAAAAACCCAATTTTTTTAGGGGTAGAATGGTTATTTGACTAGATTTAAAAAGAAAACAGATCATATATATATCATTTCTCTCTCTCTCTTCTGTTCCCCCCTTCCCGATTACTCTCTCTCATTCTCTCGACCGTCGAAGGAAAGGAAGCCGCCAAGCCACCGCCAGCCACTGTCCAGCTAGCCCAACCACCGGCATAGCTCTAGCTCACCACCAGCTGCAAGCCACCTCCCCTAGAGCAGCCATCAGAGCCGCCGAACGTCGACGAGGGGCGAAGGAAGCCGATGAATTTTTCGTCACCGGCGACGATTCCGGCCGTTTCAAGCCGCATTCTTGGGCTCGTTGGGTTCGTATCGTCGCAAGGATCATCAAGGTATATATTTCACGATCCCATTTTGCCCAGATTGAAAGTTGCCATTTTAGAGTATTTTGAGTTTTAAATTTTAGTTTTCGATTTGACCGTTAGATTTCGTTTTTGTTGTCATTTTTGGAATGTACTCGGAAAATAGAGAAATTTGATATATATATTGTGTCGTTTGGTGCTAGGCATGAAAATCAAGATCAGACGGTCGAGAGTTTGCCTCGTTTTGCATGCTACCGGTCCGGTGTGGGCATGGACCTGAATTGGACAAGTCATATGTCTAACCTAGCTATTTGGGTGTTACGAATTCAGTGAAGAGGTCCGTTTGTGGAATTGAAGCTCTGGCGAGAAGTTAGTTTTTCGCAAGAGGGCGATCGAGGGTGTTGGATTAGTTCCCGACCCTCTGAGTGTTCGTCCAACGGCACCTTGAGCATCCAATAGCGTGGTATCACTATTCTAGTGAGGTAGAGATTTGGTTACCTCTCTTTTACGTCATTTTGAATAAAACTTATTTTCTGCAACATATGAGAACAAATGTGATTTTAGAATTTTTAAATATCTGTGATGGAATTGAATGGTATGATTTATATATTGGATTGTTCTGGAAATTTTCTGAGTGCAGATTATTTTTGGGTATGTTAAAATAGGGCCGTTATGCTGCCCATTTTTCTACAAAATTTAATGAATTATTTTATTAAAAACCAGAGCATCATTTGAACTTAATTTACTGCATGGCTACTTTAACACATCAGTTCAGAGTACACGTGTCATAGGATCACACATGAGTCCCAAGTTAGTATCATGGGGTTTTTACAGTGTGGCGCTACAGCCCCACCGACGGTGAGAATCTGTGAATCTGCGCGGGCTATTTCTTCTAATTACCTCCCCATTTGGCAGGCGTAGGCAATGCGGTTATCCCTCCAGGTTTAGTAAGCGACACACGGGTGTCCCCTCCGGTTATGGGCTAGGTGTCAGGCAGGCTGTATGGCACACGTAGTGCCAACACCCTGGTTTCCATTGATGAGAGGTGGTGAACTTATGAGTATGAGTGGATTTGTGTCATGTGTTTGTGGACTGATTAGTTTTGGGATATTATGTATTTCGTACCTCTATATATATGTATTTGCATACGGACTCTCAGTTTTGGATATTTTATGAATGTATGCACATATGGTTTTGCAAAGTTATTTTGGATTAAACTAACCATGCAGGAGCCTTCCATCACTAAAAATATTTTAATTGAGGTAACAACTTTCCTACTGAGCTTTCGAGCTCACCCCTTCTCTTTCCCCCCTCCCCTTTCAAGTGATCACTTATTCGAGTCAGTTGTATCGATGGCTAGGCAAGTCGCTTGGCTTAGGCTCGTGGTCTTATTCTTCCTTGGGTTGGTACTTTTCTTTGTCTCACTCTTTCTACATGTCTAACTGTTTAGCCAAGTTCATTGAGTCTACTAAGTGAATGTATGAGGATGTATTTACTACTATTTGAGGATTTGATATATATATATATATATATATATATATATATAT
>JXTB01000040.1:150468-180526 GCA_002914805.1 Parasponia andersonii
AAAATATAAAATATAAATTAAATAAATAATTAAAATACAAGATATAAAAAAGTAATTATTCTTTGGTAAAAATAACTATTTTCAATGTTTTCATCTTTTAAATTCAGTATAAAAATCACCATGATATTGCTTCGTATAACATTAAAAAAATTTCACAATGATTTTTGAATTACTATTTAAGCTCAACTATATATAGATATATTAATGGGTTAATTGTATGTTTATACCTTATATTCTGACGGTACGTTCATTTTATACCTTCCATTTTAGTTATTATCAACATTAATTTTGAAATTTAAAATTTGTAATAAAATTATACCATTACTAGGTCAAACACCAATTTTAACTACTATTTTTACCAAAATATCATTTCAAAGTTAAAAATATATATTTAAAAATAATATAAATTTAAAACTAAATAAAATTAATAACTTAATGACAAATATTAACAAGTTAGTTCTAAAAAATACAAAAACTTATACTTTTTTTTAGTATAGCTTTAAATTTGAATTTCTTATGTAAATATATAGATTCAAAGTTTAAAAAGGTATTTTGGTAAATTAAATAGTTAAAATTAGTGTTTGACTCAATATAATTTTATTGCAAAATTAACTATGTTTGGGATTCATTCTTTGAATTCTATTTAGGGTCATTAATACCTTGATGCATGTGTAATAAACTCTTAGAAGGAATTATGTCTTTTGATTTTGTTGTTGATTTTAATCAATTTTATCATTTTCTGACTTAGTTTGATTTATGAACTCAACCAATCAAGTATCTACGCAACTCAAGCAACTAAAATGTAAAGTATGTAAAGGAGATACAAAATTTTTATATGGTTCAATAATGCTAAAACATTATCTACATCTATGTGACCAAGTCCAGAGGGCAATAATCACTAGAAGTAAAATGGAAATATAAACAAGTTTTTATACAATGAATTCTAAAACTCCCTTCTAGTTGTCGTTAGTTTGAAGTCCCTTTAGTTGTTGTTATTGTCAAACTTCCTTCAGCTTTAGCTACTACAGAAGATCCCCTCTTGTGTTTAACACACCACAAAACTCCTTTCAGTAGTGATCAAGTAGCCCAAGGATGAATAAAATGAACTTAGAGTAAAGATCACATAAACTTTAGAAATTTTTGCTCAAAGATCAAGAAGCTATAAGAAACCTTTCTCTGGATATGCAATGGACGTGAAAGGAATAGTCATTTTAAAAGAAACTTCTCATCTATATAGGCAATTACAAAATGACCCAACTCACTAAAGAGGACAACATAGACAAGTTATAAAAGCAATGTCTAAATAATCCTGTTGAAACAATGATAAAAATCTCGTCTTGATAAAATATTCGGACGTCATGATGAGACAAATACAAATGATGAATGAAATATTCAATGTGCAAATATACCCCTAACCCCTGGACTGATGCCTAAATAATGTGCAGATATGCGTATCAATTGTCATGACAAATATCCTAGCAATCATAAGACAAAGTTCTGTATGCATGCTAGATAATGTCTAAACATAAAAAACATCTTACATTAAATAATAAAACATAAAGCAAACAAGAGAAAAATTATACTCTCATAAATAAAACAAACTGAGCTACTGATCTCGCATTGATAGAATCTTCAGTCTTTTGTGCATCTCAGTATTATAATATTGTATCGGCATGTTAAGACATATAGTAGAGAAGAGCAATTACAAAAGGATGTCCAACACACTTGACATAAACACAAACAAATTTTTCATTACAGGCCAAAAGATCATAGGACACCAATCATTCAATATATATACCTAACAGATTTCTTGAAGTCTTATTTAGAGTAGGACGCAAGAAATATGCTCAACAGCTTCAGCTTCAATCTTTCCGTTGTGGAATACTTTTATTAAGGGTGTTTGAAAGACAAATTATTGACCAAGTCAAAACCTAAACATTATTGAGTTAGTCAATATAAAACATTTGAATGAAACCAAACTAAACACTTTGGCTGATTTTGACATATAGGGCTGGATAATTTTAGAACTTTATAATATTTCATTTGGACAAAACATAAAATCCTCATTTTAATTTTTATAAAAAATAATTTATCATCTATTTCATATATATATTCGAACATAACAAAAGTTCAAATTTCGATCCCTAAATTTAAATAAATAACAATTGCCAAACTTTAAAATTTAAAGTAACAAACAATAATAGATAACTTATCTTCGAAAGTTAAAAACAAAACCAAAAAAATTTAAAATAAATAAGGTACAATTCAAAAAAAAAAAAAAATACATAAATGAGTTTATAATCACAAAACTATAAAAATATAGAAAAAGGAAAACATATAAACAGATGTAGGTCATAATCTAATAGGTATTTTTTTTAACCTATACATAAGTATCGTTTTGATCAATTAAAATTTATCGTGCATATTTTTTTAAAGTACAAAGTATGAAAAAGAAATAATATTATTGATGCACGTATTTTCATACACATCATTATAGTTACTGGATCATCGTTAGATAATCCAATAGTTGAAAAAAATATCTCCTGAATTGGCAACCATAGATATATGTATATTATATGATATTTTAGTGGGTTTAATTTGGTCAATTTAGGTTTAATTAATTTCACACTCCAAAATCATTAACCAAACTGATGAATATAATGTACTTTTCAAACCATCTAAAGAAACCAACTTCTAGAAAATCAAGTGATTTGGATTCACTCTTTGTATACATAATAATCTCCTACAAAAATAGTTTTGAGTATAGATTTGAGAAATTAGGCTTTTTATGACATTTTTAGAAAAGAAATTTGAAAAATACGGTGTCATGTGATTTTTTAGGTCTGGTACAATTTTTTATTAGAAATACCATTTTCTAAAAAACATTTAGAAGAATGTCATTTTAAAAATAACAACTAGTAACCGATAGCCTGATTTTGGAAACTAATAACTAATAGTCAAATGTATTTATAACTAATAACTAATAACCAACTAATAACCGGTAAACAATTTTTCTATTTTTTAATAAATGTGATATTTTTCTACAAAAAGCTGTATGTAAATTAGGAAAAAAACTGTATTTTTGTAATTCTCGGGTTTTTATAAGTAGAAGTGTTAGAAAACCTATAGATTTCTCTTCTTGAGTACAAGGAAGAAAGAAAGAGTTTGGGCTTATACTGATTGAGTTAAGGTCTTGGGAGAATTACAGGATTATTTTTGGGATTTGGAAGAGTTGATAAATTTAATTGGGCTTCAGCTTTGGGGAAATTGGAAAAAGGGACAAAAAAAAAGTAGTTTTGGGGTTTTATTGGTTTCATTTAGTAATTCTATACTTAGATAGTTATATAAATAATTACATATAAGAAAAATTAAACTTTTGATCCGCTGACTTTTCTTTGATCACTATGGAGTTGAATGATAAACCGAACAAATTTATGTCAGTTTTTAAGTAACAAATCTTTTTCGGTTTTGGTTTTCTTTTTTGTTTTTATTTTATATTTTATTTTTAAGTTTTATTCAATCCAATTTTCTTTTTATTTTTTTCGGCCCTACCCTTCAAGACTCAAACCAGCTGGGCAAAAATGCCAACCTTTCGCCGAGTTGGACAATTTATCATACATTTAGGAGGAAAAAAAAGAAAAAGGACACATTTCAATTACATACAGAAGTAATTAAAAAGGGACAAGATCCTACTCCCAGTCAATTATTATTGACTATTGATTATGGCATAACGATGGCCCATAAAGAGAGTGGGCCTCCATTATGGCAACTTGCATGTTCTCCGGAGGCTTCCAATGGCGCTTCCTCTGATTAATGAACCAGTTGTTTATCTGCTTCTGATCCAACCCCGTCAACTCAGCCAATGCAATCTTGTCCGTTTCCTGAATATACATAAACATAAAACACATTAAAAACCAACAGAAACAATACCAATCTAAAACCATGATTCGAGAGACGTGTATATATATATATATATATATATATATATATTTATATATATATATATATATAGACATATGTTATTAGTACACATATCTTCCACTGATTATACACATCTACATGCTACGTTATAAGTTCACAAACCAATGGAGTAATGAAATTTATGAATACATTCCACATATGTGGCAGCATATATTACAAATGATATACTGACAATTTCGATGCATAATTTGTACGTAAAATATAAAGATAAATATAATATATATATATTTGCATGTCTATTTAGTACCGTTGGGTATGGCCATCTGTAGTGCATGGACCACCAGTCAAGCAAGATTTGCCTAGCTTCTTTGGGTAGCTTTCCCTTTTTCTTCTTCTTAGAGAACTCGTGCTTGAGAGTGCTGATATAACCACTGTACTTTCGCAAGAGCTTGTCTTTGAGTTCACGATCTTCGCTTGTGATCATCCGCAGAGAATCCACTACCTCTATCTCCCCTCCGCTTTGCTGATCTTCCTCTGATGAACCACCAGGTTCAGTATCTGGAATAATACAAACAATACATATTTGATACGGTCAAGTAGCATAATATGCGTCTAAATCAGCACAAAGCTGCCTTAAGCCACGTGGATATGATTAGTGCATATGTACGGCATATGTATATTTGGTATATAGGAACGTCACACGCTGTCTTAAACCTATATTACAAAAGAACATTTGCAGACAAGATATTTCTAGCTACAGCGGAACAATCGAAGTTTCAACACGGTAAATCATATATCAGCGTCTGCTAATATATATATATATCGACTTTACATCAAAATTACACTTTATTTGTTATGTAATTACGTTGTATAGACTATTATTGAACCTTAGCTAGAGTCCAATATGTCAGAGTAAATCAGCTACCATCAAGTAAATATCATTAGTCTCCAACTCGACTAATAATAATTATAATAACAAAACTAGTGCCTAATCCGACTTAAACTTTCAAGTCGTTTGATTAATGGATAAACAAGATGCATAGTCTAAACTAGATACAGTAATGAAAAGGGAAAAAAATATTCAGATATAGTGACCAAAAAATAAGAGAAACGACAGGTTAACTTAAGGGGCAGATGATTCCGTACACTAAACTCCCTAAGACAGCTCTACAAAAAGACCACACCGTCACGCACGCACGCACGCACGCACGCACGATGGGCAGGATTCTTGCATATATGACAATAGGGTGGCCATGATAATATCCATGGAACGTGATGTGATTGATCACCAGGCATATACCACATCAATACGGCACCCACCAGCACAGTCCTCATTTCTTTTATCGTTTTTCTTTTTCAGAGAGCAAAATAAAAACAATTTTTTGGCGTTGAGAAACATACACGAATGGCTATCAGCGTGTGGTCATGTGGTGTCGTATCGCAGTCAGTGTGTTGTAAATGTAACGTCGTACGGCCATCATAACCAAAAGTAAACCCAATACGCGGAGGAGGCGACCGCTTTAGCCCATTGTATTATTGTGTATCTCACTAAGGCCTTTTCCTAGAAATGATTTTAATTACTTCTTTTGTTTATAAATTGTAATTCCGAGAACAAGAGTACGTATTATAGTGTACAGTACTATTACTGTATATTATTATTACTGCATAGTACTCTTCCAAAACATATGTTTGACATTTAATTAAGGAATTAAAATTAAAACTATTATTATTACTGGTACTCGTTAATGTGATCAGAAGATGGAATTACATTACCAAGGTGAGTGTGGTGACAGATGCCAAGCGAAGCCCGTGAGCAGTACTGTCAATTCGAAAAGCTGCCAGCAGCGTGAACTGCGGGAGTCTATTTGGTCAAAATATTATTATTACCATTATTACTCGTAACTGGAAAAATAATTAATGCCCAGCTTAACATATAGGATTTTTTTTTTAATTTTTTAATTTTATTTTTGGGACTATTTTACGTGTGGAGGAGAGAGAGATGGGCTGGTGCATCAGGTGATATAGAAGTATAAAATATTCAAGGGATCTACAGAAACACGGAAAAGTAATTGGATCTTGCATTTCAAACTTGGGAAAGAAAAGGTGGAAAACTAAAGAAGCCTGAGAAATTTTATAGACAGACCGAAAAGGTTTGAGATATAATGGAGTTTCGATTACTTCGAAGAGGGACTTAAGAAAATGGGAATAACATAAAGGTTCTAAGAAACCCACTTATAGAAAAGTACTACCACTGATTGTAGCATGATGATGGAAATGCAGCAAGAACTTAAACAGAATACATCGAGAGTAATGGAGACGGCACAAAATGTTGTAGCACAAAAGTTGAAAACCCTTAGAAGTACGAAAACATGTTTTCCTTTCTCCTGTACAAGTGATGACTGCCATTTTTCACCCCTTCAGCCTGAAACCCTTTCGCATTTCTAAATTATTAATTCTTTACCAAAATTATGAGTGCGCAATTCTGCACACTAATGATCAGTGATCACGTTTAAGTGAAGTAACATCAAGAAAACAAAGTGCACAACAAACATATGACTTCCAGCGATAAACACTATTAATTAAAAGAACAAATAAGAACAACAAGAAGCACGAGAAAACAAGATAAATACTTCACTTTGCCCCCATCATCGATAATGGATTGGCACAGTATAATCAGTCCAAAAATATATGGAGGCATTCATAGGGCATATTTTCAAATGAACTATATATCAATCAGTCCAAATAGATCTTTTGTGGGAACATACATATGCCTGATCATGCTAACTAGTGAATCCGAAAATCTTTTCTCGATGACACTGATAAATTAGAAGCTATTGAAAACTTATGAATGATTTCCGATATCAATGTGTATTTTTGTGCCTTTTGCCTAAGATAGATACACACGCCAGTTATTTTACTTCCAACGTTCCTTTAATTCTTATATAGACAAAAACTAGGATTCATATGTAATGGAAACAACCATAAATCTTGTAGAGAAGTGAATATATTTAGTAGGTTTAAAATGGAAACAAATGAGAAAATAAAGTAAGACCATATTAAGCAAATTTATCTCCTGCAGACGCACGAATTTTATACACACGGAGTCGAAAACTAAGCCATACTATGACCATGAACGCTCCACATAACTTCATACGTTTTATAAAAATATTGCATAAGCACCTCCTGTTATGTAATATGCATGCTTGATGAAAATACAAAATGTAATTACATTATTTCACTACGTACATATGAATGAGACAGAGAATTAGAAACTGGACAGTTAACACAATTATTTCTTATCAACAAAGCATCCTTTGAGTCAAACAAAAAGTACTCCCGGATAGTAATTAAATTGAACTAGTTATCTTATTGTTTATTTCTATTTTGTTCTTAAGACTCCAAAGATTCCAGATAAAGCTGAGAAAATTTACCTTTAAACATAATCTACAAAATCAAAGAAATAAGCAAAACCACTTCATGATTCTGTTGTCCATAACCCCAATCAATAACAACGAGCCCACGTGCATAAGTAATTCAAAAGACCCCTCCTTAAGCACATATAATATTCGACACAAAAGCAGATCGACTTGAACCTAACTTGATCTCTCAAACTAGTTAGCCTAATGTCTCAATAATCTAATGAACCAATTAATAAACCAATCATTCAGCTTTTCAACTCAAAGGCACTTACTTCCAAACCAAATCCACATAATCTCCAAAGCCGCACAACTAGACACATCGCATGATATTGAAAAAAGCAGCTTTCTTTCAAAATGCTATACTAAAATTAGCTTATTACCATACTATATGTGCAATCTTGTAGCTCTGAACACAAAAGGTAAGATTAAAATAACAATTTATGAGACAAAGTTCATCTGTACAAAGTAGAAAAGCCTATTAATTAAGTTAACCATAAAATTAAGTGTTCACACACAACCTCAAAAGTAGGGGATCAACAGTGATCAAAGGAACATGAGAGCTCAGTCAGATAAGCACGAGCAAACATAATATTTTGAAAATCTCACTCAAGTGTACTTCGATCTGACATAATACATTATTATATCAAGTTCTTTCAAAAATTCTAGTGAGAATCTATTTGTGCTGATGATGAGGACGATTAGTAAAGTGTTTTAATCTTTCCAGCTTGTGTTTTACATACCAACGGCCTTTTTAGGATTGAGATCGAAATTATTTATTTCATACTTGTTTGAAGCAAATTTGAGATTAGGATAAATAATCTAAAACTCTAAAAGTCTAATATGAGTCGGATAATTTATTTCATTAAAAAAAGTGAGATTATCATACTCAAAAGTGGTGAGATTCATGTTTATTTCAAAATTTTAAATTAATGAGTCCCACATTATATATATTTTTTCTATTTTAAATTAATATAAAATAAATTTATTACACATTTCAATAAAAATTTCACATCATAATAATAATCTTATTCCAATTCAATATTATACTAAATATAAAATAATATTAAATTTATCTAATCCAATCCAATACTATAATATAATCCTAACTCCGTGTACTGAACAAGGCCACAAGTTCTTTTACGAGCAAACAAGTGTGTTAATCTTATCTTAATGACTTTCCCCAATGGCTAATATTTAACTGAGGAAAGTAAACAGCACTTACTTTTACTCTCTTGATACTTGAATCCTAATTAAATTATTGAAACTAGATATTGATTTTACTCTCTTGATATGTGAATTTCAATTATATTATTGAAACTAGATATTAAAATCTACGTAAAGTAGAGAATGTGAAAGTGAGTAAATTTGCATTCCCCTATTTAATCTCCTTGATGGCATGCACAATCACCCATGCCCCATTTGAACTTCAAGACTGAGAAAGCGAAAAACCAAACATCATAGATTGTAACTAGCTAGGTCCATTAATATCATAATTTAAAAGCATAATTTTTTTCTGCAATTTTTCAACTTTTAACATATTAGAACATGAACATATTAGTCCCTATCAGCAATATTTCTCGGGAATAATATTCTAAACATGTATTTGTGACTTAATTGTACTAATTTTATTTAGGTTTATTGAGGGGGAAAAACTCTGATCTGTAAGACAAGACAACCAGTCGTTCAAGCTCCAAAAATATCCAAATTTAGTTTTAAGTGCTTTTTTTCAACCAATATATTCATAACAAACAATTTAAATTCTTAAAACTACCCATTCATTTCGTAAGATGATCATATTGCATGAACTAATCAAAGATGTTATAACTTACCTACCCATCACAAGAAATGAAACATCAGTATTTAATTAAATCTTATCTTAACTGAGCTATTTCATGAAACAAATTCCCAAATGTCAAATCATCCAGCTGTCTAAATATATTTAATAACTAATTAAGACCATAAATAAAAGGAAATTAAAGACACAAAAACATGTTGAAAAGTACTGCATTAATAATTAACCCCTTTTTTTTTTGGCGTTGAAATGCTAAACAGACTTCTTCTTTCTCGAAACAATATACAGGAAGTATAGTCGTATATTTATAATAATTAGCAAAACCCAAAATCGATATGGCGCTATATATCTATTTATCTTAAAATCCTAAAAAAAAAAAAAAATCCCAAAGAAAACAAGTGAAGGACCTATAATATATATCTTCAATGACCTAGGGTTTAGTCATTGGTTAATGATATATATTTTACTCAAAATGATATATCACTGAAACGGTCTTTTGTTTCTTAGCGAGAATAAATGTTTGGTTTTTTTTTTTTTTTTTTTTTTTTTTTTTTTATAAGTAGCAAGAATAAATGTTAATATTCATTTAATACTCCTTAAGGCTCAGATATATACCAATTTTGATTAACACTTGGAACTATAACCTATATATATTTATATTAACAATTTAACAACCAACAAAGACTGTGCTTCATGTGATTTCAGTCTTTTTTTTTTTTAGGGAAGTCTTTTATTTTATTCTTTTTTTTCCTCTCTAATTCGTTAGATCCATATAACATATAAACGATCATATTGGGAAAAAAAAAACCAATAAAACCAAAAAAAAACATAACAAAAAGATTACACACATTAAATTAAAAACAATTAATAATGAAGTTGATGATAATAATCAAGATTAATATTTAGCGAGAGAAAGAAGAGAGAGACCAGAAACGTAGCTGGTTGAAGTAGTGGTAGTAGTACTGGAAAGAGAGTTGAGTTGAGCCTGCATCTCGTTCAAGAACCTCGTTGCTTCATCAAATGGCCTTTTTAGATCCGATTTGAATTTAATCAATATTTCACTGTAACTCTCCTGATGATCATGTTATATTAAATTTAAAATTAAACAACTTTAAAAGAACCAAAGAGAGCATTAATATATACTATACTTCATCAGCTAGGGTTTTAATCGAATATATACATATACATATATATATAATAGAAAAGAAGAAACAAAAAATTAAGATGAAGACCATGAAATCGTCGAGTTCAGGATCGGAAACGACGACGCTGTTCCTTCCGTTGAGTACTACTGCACTTTCTCGCCGGATTTCTTCTAACGAACTCGCTATCTCCGGTGGCGCTCCCACCTGATCATGATTCACACTACTTTAACACTTTAAAATAACTAACTGTAACAGTGTAACTGCACCGCAAAAAACAAAACCAAACGAAGAAAAGGAAAAAAAAAAGGAGTGTTTGGCTGCTGAGAAAATGTAAGAAAAAGAAGAAAGGAAAGTAAGAGAAAATGTACGTATTAATTCCATTCCGGTACATCAAAGCTAAACTTCAGCTCAATATTTCTCTCCTTTTCAGTTTTTTCCCCCGGAAAAAGCGGATCATAGAGATCAGATTTTTTTTCCCTTTTTTCCGGGATCATTTTCAATTTTTATTTTAATTAATTATTTTAATTTTTCGGACCTTTCGGCAATCGATGTAAGCTTCTAGAAGCTTGGGGTAGAGCGGGTGAGAGGCTATTTTAGCTCTGATTTCACACGAAGCCGAATCTCCTCCCCCTCCTCCGCCTCCGCCTCTCTGAATTTCGGCAGCCATTGACGCCGCGTCCGAAACCGCCGAAGAGTGACCCGGAAAGAGCGGGTCGGATCCGAACGCCTGGTGGACCCGATCGTCGATGACGAGGAAGCCTTGATGATGATGATCGAAAGTAGTACTGGCACTAGTACTGCTCAACATCATTAAGTAATCCGGCGGAGCAACCAGGCTGTGCGGCGGCGGCGGCGCCTCTATTGGCGACTGATCGGAGAAGCAGCCGAGTCCGTACAGATCGTTCTCCATGGATTTTGAGCGAGGGAGCGATGAGTGTGACTGTGTGAGTGTGAGCTACTGTACTGAGTTTGGAAGTGTGAAAGGTGAGAGAGAGGATTTATATTTTGATTTGGAGATTAATTTTGTGAATTTTGTATTTGTTAATTAAAATTTTAATTTTATTTTTATTTTTTGAAATGTTAATTTTATTTTTTTAAGTGTTATCTATTTGTTTGTTTTTATCTTGGGAAGTGTAAATTTTAGCGTACAAACAAGGAGAAACTGCAGCCTCTCTTAGCAGGGACTGGAGACACAGAGAAAAAATCCCGACGACGAAATCGTCTGCGCATCTGGGAGCGCGTGGGCCTCACGCTCTGTTGACTATGGTCAAAAAAGTGGGCCCACTCTTTGTCAACGATGCTCCCATGAATGCCCCTCCACTTTGCTCCCTCCCAGTATAAGTTCATATATACTTTTTATTTACTTTCTCCTTTTTTTTTTTTTTTTATTTTAAACAAAGAAAGCGAGAATATATATATATATATATTATAATTTTTGAAATTTAGGTGGGCAAAAACATGAGTTAAAGTCAAACCTTGTGATTTGTGCAATAAGGGATCAGTTCCAGGTATATCATTATTTATGATATAGTGTTGAAGAGCAGCACTCAGTGAGTCTTACTAAATGAGTTGAGTTTAAAAACTATTTCACCAACGACAAGATACTTTGGTAATGTTTATTCCCACATTAGGATGAACATTGTTGTTCATTATAGATAATTCTTGTATTGCTCTTATATTTTCAGAATTTCAGGTTTATTCTTTGAAAGTAGCAAATAGTAACAAAATTTTCTTCTACAAAGTTATTAATAATCAATTTCGATATAAACATCACTTCTTAAACCAGTCATACATCATTTAAAAAAAAAAAAAAAACTGCCATACATATGAGTGTTTTAATGGTGTTCACATCAACAACAGAATCATGAATCATAGACGTTGAAAAAGTGAAACAACTCTAAGAAAATATTAAGACCATAAAGTATTTGCTAAATCTCTGAGCTATACGTACGTCTGTGGTCTTTAACAATAGTTTTAAAAAAAAAGGGTCCAATCATACAATGTAACAATCACGAAGAGATTATGCCTTTTTTTTTTTTTGTTATTTAATAAGTGAGGCCCCCAATTTTAGTTAAGAGTGGCTAACACTGTACATCTTACTTCGAGAAGTAACTTTATATCAACTTTTTATATATAAAAATTATTTCTAAATTTATAGAATAACGTTCAAATTTTATACTAAATATCTCCAAAGATTTTTTATTTTTGATATCTGCAAATCCCCAAACACTTCTATGATTATCAAGGTGCAAATTTCATGTAACAAGAGCTTCCGAGCAAACATTTGATCATTTCGTTGCCACATTTCTACTTAGTTTGCATTTTTGCAATTTTGGTGAAAAGACCAGTCAATAGTATTATTTTGTTACTTATACATTCTCATGCGTGACCGTCAATTTAGGGATAATTTTTCTTCGAAAACAATGGATATGTTACTGTTAACTAGTCTGATGGTATAAATTCATAATCTGTGAAAAATGAAAATTATCGGGTCAATATGTGTTAATATGAATACAGAATAAGGTAATAAAATAGGAAAAATAACTAAAATATGTATATATATATATATATATCTCATTTTGACTTGGCAAAGCGCCGTATTTACATTTATGTTTTTAAGAGTTAAAAATCAAATATTTTTTATTAATAAATTAATACAGATTTCATTCATATGTCTAATTTTGTTAAAATTAATATAAAAAAGTAAAATTAAAATTATCTTCGCTCTCAACTTGTTACTTAATTATTTTTCTTTAAACAAAATCATTAACCTGGAATAAAATCGTAGATGTGTCGGAAAAAGAAAAGAAAAGAATAGTCGAGCATACTCTACACTTCTTCTACTTCTTCTTCTTCTTTTTATTTTATTTAATATTTTAAATCTTTTCTTTTCTTTTTATAGTTAATCATTGTTTAATGTTAATTTGGCCGAGACGTTGCATTTAACCTGGCGGTGGTTCCCACGCAGTGTTCAGAGAGAAGTGTGGTTCCCATTCCTATCTGGTAAAAGAACACAGAAAAAATTCGACAAAATAAATAAAATGAAATAAAAAGGAATAGAATTAAGAATGCAAAGGAGGAAGTAGATACGCAAAGTAGTGAGTAGTGACTAGAGATTAGAAAGTCTGCTCAAAGTCTGCTCGAATGACTATGCGATGCCCGGGAACGTCACCATCTTCTTCCTCACGAAATACCCAACGAATCCAACTCTTTTTTTTTTTTTTACTTTATTTTTTTTAAAAAAAATTCAGCAGAGAATAAAATGATCAATTTTGTGTAATTATGAAGTTGATTCCCTTACTTTGAGAAAAATATATTTAATTTAGTTTAATTTAATTAGTTTTAGTATAAAACTTGCTAAAGGATGTTGGTTATTCTCTCTAAACATCTTTGTGTTCAAATTGCCTTTTTAATTTTTATTCTATTACTGTATACATATAAGTTTATAACTCCCCTTTCCTTTATTATTAGCTGCCTCTAGTGATAGTGCCTTTTCCTTTGGGAATTTAAGAATTGTGCCTATGAAAGTTTGCCAAGTCACCTTTGTTTCGGTTGAATACCGGTGGAAATAAGATCGCATAAACAGTTATTTTTATCATTAATTAAGAATTCTGAATTTTGATATATGTAAATATTTTTTTAAAAAATTTAGGGTATCTAGATTGGTGACCACCAAGTCCTTTGGTAAATGATTCATATTAGTTATGTAATATAACTATCCAGGTATAAAAATGTGACCATTAAGTCACATAGTCAAAATCATCGATAATTTATTCTATTTATTGACTGGAAAAATCGAAATACAAAAAAATGTCCGTAAGTTTCAATCATTCAATATTTTTGTTATACTCCCCTATATTCATCTCTTTCATATTTGGTTAACAAGTATAAATAAACAGTTGCAATAATCACAATCGTCATTTCATTGTTATTGTGTTTAAAAAGACAATACGTGCATTATGTACCGATTACTATATTTAAGTGTTATGCAAGATGCATGAATGAGGTTACCTTATTCTACACTTAAATATTGTAGATTTGGGTTTAGTTCGTGTATGTAAAACATGCTAAAAAGACCAAATAATTTACTACAAGGAGACTCATAACTATAAGCAGATTCTTATTTATATTGTCTAAGTGGGATTATACCAACCCCAAATAGTTTTTAGGCACCAATTAATTAAGATACTAATTTTTGTATATAAAATATTGCAAATATACATTATAGTGACAGGACTTTCAGTCTTTGTCGCCATATAATATAAATAATAAATTAATGGAAAAAGTAAAAATCTAATATAATTTTTATTCTAAACATATATAAACGGCCGAATTATAGAGCTGGGAATCGTGATTGGAAGAAACCTTAATGGATTAGAATAAAAACTGATTCTCCACGAGTTTATGTCTCCCAAAGCAATCATAATTGGAACGCTCCCTCCTATCATATTTCATATCAAATAGGAATATAATATACCAACGTGGTATAAAAAATCAAAAAAATTTGAGCACCCTCCTTTTTGTTCAGGTACGTAATTACAATGATTTTGTTTCCACTTTTTTTTTTCCCTATTAAAATTATAATAATGTGTTTTCCGCCACGTATATCTATCATATATGTATATATTATTTGATAGAATGTGATTTTTGCTTTCTGGGTAAAAGAGTTATTTATTTTAGGTAATTTACAAAATATTTACCATTTATTTTCAAAATTTTGGTCGACATGTCATATATATTCTAGTTGTTAGAAATATATAGTTTGGATATCAAAATAAGTAGTTCTGTTGCCGCTTGTTTTTTTCTTTCCCCATTCTCTTTGTAAATACAAATATATTCGTCTAATATTTTAAAATTTTTTTCACACACTTTATAAATTTTTGTAAATACAAATATATTCATCTAATATTTTAAATTTTTTTTACACACTTCATAAATTTATGTTATGTATAAAAACACCATTTGTTAAAGTATTTCTTTAAATATTTCTTTTTACACCCTCTAATACTTAGCAAAAAATTATTTTTAGATTTTTTTTTCTCCTTTTAAAAATTACAACAACCATATAAATTGAGAAAACTAATAATTTTTTTTGGGTCTTCCAACTACCCAACTTGTTGATTCCTAAACCCCCTCCCCTATCCCTGTTCCTGAATGGTGGTTCCTCCAAAAAAAAAAAAAAAAGGTTGATTCCTAAACCAAAAAGAAAAAAAAAACTTAAAAGAAAAAAAAAACACAATTAGTTACCAAATTTGAAAAAAAAAAACTAATAAGAAAGAATTTCAGAATGGGTGGTTCCCCTACCAAAATAAACAAAAACAAAATGTTAATTTTTGGTTCACTAAAAAAAATTAAAAGAAAAACATAAAAACTCAAACTTTAAAAAAACAATTGAGCAGAGTATCATACGATTATTGTACGTTATTGTACGTAATTAGAGGTGATGTGCTAAGAAATAAGAATTTTAATTATTTAATGTTATATAGAAATATTCATATCAATTCATAAGAGGATATTCTTGTAATTAATTAATTAATTAAAAGGAATATGGGGAGAGAAAAAAAAAAGTAGCAATAGAGCCCGCCTATGAAAATTTAAAATAAGTTAACACCTAGTTGGAAAATATGCTTGTTTAGTTATTTAGTAGTTAGAATTATTGTTAGATATCCCTAAATATGCTTGCTTAGTTACTTAGTAGTTAGAATTATTGTTAGATATCCCTAAATAATTAAAAGGTAAATGCTTGAGCTGAAAAGGTAAATCTGTTGTCTTTCATATGAATTTGGTAATTAGTTGATGGATAACATTATGCTTATATCATTATATATTAACTGATATATTAAACGGTCTTACAACAAAATAATTGAATTTTTGTCTATTTTTTATATATTGTAGCAAGTAATCGGTATATCAAGAGAAAAGCTCATAAATGCCCATTTTTAAGCATATTTTCATAAATAATCATTTTTTATTTTTATTTCTCCAATATCCTTTTTTTGGAGAAATTTATACTACAAATATTTTATATATGAAATATATACCCTGATATATATCTCATGAATAAGAATTATATCTAAAAACGACCACATTTTAATATATATACTATAAGCTAAATTTATACTGTAAAATGTAAATTATAGACAAATATTTACATTGTAAATATATATATATATATCATTGATATTTTACACGTGAAGTGTATACTCATGGGTAAAAATTTACATTGTAGATGTATACCGTTTATATTTTATATATAAAATGTGCACCGCTTATATTTTATACATAAAATATATATCTTAAAAATGGATATTAATTAAAAAAAGAGTATTTGTAAAATATAAGGCACGAAAATAGGTATTAAATGTAAATTTCTCGTATATTAGTGTATATACCAAGTGTAAAATATAATGTAGCTACTATAAACACTAATATACTTAGTATATAAACTAAAGTTAATATACACATAAATATATTAGGAATAAAAATACATAAACTTGGTTATTTAGTTATAAAAAGAGAAAGTGTATATTTTATTAGGCTTACTAATAGAAAAACTCTCCGAACTCGAAAAAATTTAGTAAAATTAACCATAAACTCAATTTTTTAGAACAAAACCCTTGAAGTCCTGTGATATTATTTCTATTAGAAGTGAAAGATGTTTCTATTATTTTTTTTTTGCGATAAGATCCCCTTTCTTTTATTTATGGCTTCTAGGTCCTCATTCTTGTATTTTTATTTCACGTTAATTTCTTTTAATCTTTTATTTCTAAAATTACCGTTGATTAATACTTTCCCAAAGCATGTTCATTTCAGGGGTTAAATTAGAAACAAAAGAAAATTATTATTTTAAAAAAATTGGGTTATAGTTTTTATTCAAGATGGAAGGAAGAAATTGAAAAATTTTATATAGGTCTAATATGGATCTACTTTAATTGTTCATTTCAGGGGTTAAATTAGAAACAAAAGAAAATTATTATTTTAAAAAAATTGGGTTATAGTTTTTATTCAAGATGGAAGGAAGAAATTGAAAAATTTTATATAGGTCTAATATGGATCTACTTTAATTCAAGTATTTATATATATATATATAAGTATTAATCTAGTAAGTATTTTCTTTTTTACCTATACAGATGTATTGTTTTAGCCAATTACAATTTATTATGCATATTTTTGTAAAGTAAAAGTAAGAGATAGAAATAACATTAATAATATATATATTTTCATACACATCATTATAGCTGTTAAATCATTGTTAGATATGTTGGGAATATGCCCTAGAAAACAGTTTCTTTATTTGGTATTTTAAACAATGTTTATTGGATTTAAGTATTATCTATTTGTTATTAATAAATTTCATATTATGTCCCAATAATATACATGTGATGTTTATGTTTTCTATTATGCAAACATCTAAAAGTTTCCATGACTAATAATGAGTAATAAATAATTATTCGTGTGAAGTGTTCACATATGGGAGACTAAATTATTTATTTCATTATGTCTAAATTAAAAGTTCACATTCTGCAAATAAAAAAGGAATACTTTATTTTGCCATAGAATGTAGTGTTGTCTATTTCAACGAGATTGATGAAGTCTCCAATCATTGAAGTGTCTGACTTCGGATAGAAATACTAGTGCACTATAAAAAAGTTATAAGTGCATTGAACTGGACCAAGTAAAAATAGAATTTGAGGTTAAGTACTGTAACTCAATATTCTATCTTTCACTAATCTAGCACTATTACAAGATTACCTTAATCCCAGTGATTGTCGGACTTGCTTTCATGAGTTTTATCTTTTTGACTTACTAAAAGACTAGTTCCGATTATATGGTTCGAACTCCGGTATCTTGGAAGATAAGATTTGTGAATTAACGAGAACACCTTTCATGATTTGGACACCATGCATATAATGTCACTTTGATTTTTTTCAAGGACATGAATAATAAAAAATCGGGCGCCAGGTATTTTCTTTGTGAATTTGACTGTGTTTGTATGGGTAGTTACAAACACTGTAGTCAATTATTATCCATTAGATGAAAAATAGCAACTCAAAGGTTAATATGTACTAGAGGAGTAATACGGTAATTTCACCTCACTAGTACAACATTACATTGGGGGTATATTTGTAGGTATAGTATATGCTAAATGGATCAAGTTAACTAAAGTATTAATTAGCTTCACATAAAATATATGACATTTAGTCTAAGAGTGAAATATTGAGCCTATAGTGGAGTACCCAAATATTAATGGACATGTCCCAATCATAATTAATAGTTAATTATGATTATGGGTAGTTGGCCCATTAGAGCTTAGACTATTTAGATCCATAAGATTCCCTGTCTGGTTCACACATAGCCCAATAACTAATTGAATGATCAGTTGAGCCCAATAAGCCCATTAGAGTTTACATCTCCTTAAATACTTAAGAGAAAAATTTTCCTAAGTCACTCTAAGTGTTCTACGCACCACTCATGCACAGTAACTGTGCTTTTTCGTGTGACAGAGAGAAAAGAGAGAGTGAAAGAGAACCGAGCTCATGGGAGAAGTCCCGTATTCGTTTATGGCCACTAAGAGAGAGATACACATGGTTGTAGACGTGCATTCAAGAAGAAGGAAGATCGTCTTCCAGATCATTCGCTCATCTCTCATTAGGAATCAAGAAGGTGGCTACACACTGAATCATTCAACGGGCTCTAGAGAATAGATGGGAAGGCTCAATGATTGTGAAGCGCTTCCAAGTTTTATCTAAACCAAGATCCATGAATTGATTTATGTTAGATCAACGGTCCTACATTTTTTGTTTTATAAAGTTTAAAGAAAAATTTAAAAATACCTATTTCGCTGCGTTCTTGATTTATTTACAAAATTACGGAAATTGTTTTCGGTAAAATCGTCTTTTGAAATTTATTTTTCGGAATTTCCAACAATTAGTATCAAGAGCAAAGGTTTTCGATGATCTAACATATCTTGTTCATGTTTATTCTCTTAAAGTTTGATGATCTATGATTTCCATAATGATCTCTTTGATTATGTTTAGTCTTGTTCATATTTATGAGTATACTCTACTATGTATAATGATTGATTGATTTAATGAGTTAAAATAATAATCAATTAGATGCTACTATGAGTTTATGATCATGTGTTTTTGTTTTTGATTATGATTCTAGCATGTTCTTGATTTTCTATGTGTTTATGTTTTATGTTCTTGATAAAGTTGTATGTAGAAAATCATTTGATCTTAATTGTGTCATAGTTTTTGAGAAAAACTGTTTGACAATTAAGTTACGGATTTTTCGGATTCGAAAACGCTATGAGGCGGTGCACGCTGAGAGTTGTGCGCGCTGCCCGTGTTGCTGCGGTGGGGAGACCCGCATGACGGCCGTGCGGGAGCAACCCCACACGCTGGCCACACAGGTGGCACCCCATGCGGCTAGCCGTATGGGTGTCGGCCCACTCTCGTGGCCATGCGGGCTTCATCTCGCTCTTGTGGTCACTTCATCCCGTGCCTATAGCTATGCCAATGTCGTGTGTGACTCATTGGCGTGTGGAATTAGTTCTATGCGTGACCGCGCGACATCCCCGACGACCCGTTCTTTATGCCGTACGTGGGTATGACTACACGTCTGCATGCAACGATGTCTCGTACCCATAGCCCCGCCTCCGTAGCCACATGCAATAAGGGGGAGATATTTTAATTATGAGATAATTAAATTTATAATTCAAATTTTAAATTCAAAAGTTGAATTTGAATTTTGAAATATTCAAGGAGATTTAATTTGGATTAAATCTTTTAATTAAATAAATTAGATTTTGTGAAAATCTTAATTATTTAAACTTGAATATTATCTCTCATATTTATTATTTAATAATATCTTTTGTGAAAAAATTGTTCAATTATTAAATAATAATAAATGCTAGAATGATTGATAATCATTAACTTTTTTATTTTATTAAATTCTGCTAATACTTGATTATTATATGAATTATATTGCATGTATATTCTATATAGAGTATTTAATTATATAATCTTAGTAACATGTCATATGGGATAGTAGAGCTACTCACATGCAAAATATGAACATGCTTACATAACTGATTTTAGGTTACTAAGTAAGTTAGATAATTGGGCAAAATCCTTAAATCCCTAATTATAAAATATTGAGTGGGAGAAGGTATGAGATACTTACGGTCTCCATTATTGGTTCATTATGTACTAGGATGAGCCTCGCCTTAGAATCTTGCTAAGCTCCCGTAGGAGAGTTTTTGTCCTAGTAGTACTAGAAATGAATTCCTTAGGATAAGATATTAGGTAGACTATATGAGGCCGATCACCCGTAAGAGACGGTCTTATATAAAAAGCTTAATTACTGAAACAATGGTTACAACTCAACTCGAAATACTAATATCCTCCCGTAGGAGTTCTTGTTAGTAGAGTAGAGGACTAAATTAAATGGTAGTTAGAAATATGAGATATGCAATATTTGTCTTATTTTCTAAATAAAATTGTTTCAGTTTGACTTGTTAATTGCATGACTTCCCGTAGGAGGCTTGTAATTAATGGAAAGTTGAATTACCATGAATATTAGTGATAGTTCTAGGGATACTTCACTTGCATATTGTAGATTCTATTTTACATTATGTTAATTATTTAAAATATTTCTTGCATGATATTTGCTATTATATGGATTAATTTATTTTCATTCAAATAGATATGTCCTTAATTCCTTTATCCACTGTACTCACACTCACATAACTTGTATGGTTAGACTATGTTATCTGGATTAATATAACCTAGATTTAGTGCTTATGGCTGATAAGTTATTAAGTTTTTACTCTTATATGTTCGTCCACATTCACTGGTGAGACTAGTGAAGAAAAATAAAGCATATATATGGTGGGAAAATTTCTAGAAAATTCATTGATATATGTGGACATACGATGTCCAATATGTTACAGCATGAAATTCAAGGAATTTAAACCACTATAATATTATGCTAAATCTCAGTGAGATTTCTAATGAACATCTTCACCAAGCTATAGTAGCTAAAGGTGAATTTTCTAATCTCTAGCTAAAAGGAAAATGTTTCTTATATAGCATTAAAAGATATTGAAAGAAAATTGTTAGGGATATCTATACAATACTTGATTGGAAGGTAATAATAATTTATTGTTCATTAACTTATTTTAGTGGATGACTTAATGAATTTTGAATAGGATTCAAGAATCATTAACCATGTTGCATGCTTGTTGCAAAGGATTTCATAGAAACCAAAGGGTTTACCGAAGGCAAGTTCACTAAGAGTAAGGACTTCAATGGCTATAGTGTCTATACATAAAATGAGAAATATTTAAATTCATGTTTGATGAATTTATAAATTAGGACATTAAAAATTGTCAAGCATTTAAGACAAATTTGATTTTTGTTTCGTACTTGATGAAACGATATTATTCTGTTTGTCTCAATGATAAAGTTTCTATGTGAAAGAATAATATTCTTAATTTGCTAAATGAAATTTTTATTGACTTAAATTATTCTTATTGTATGATACTAATAATGATGAGATTGAACGTGATAAATCTAATCATAAAAAGTGAGTAAGTATTAAGAATAAAATATATTTGTACTTCGGTTATATTAACCTAAATATGATCTAATGATTGGTTAAGGATAGACATCTAAACTTGTTAGAAGCCATACATTCACCAATCTGCGAATCCTATCTGGAAGGTAAAATAACCAAAAAGGTCCTTTGTTAGAAAAGACTTAAGAGTACAAGAATGTTTAAAAATAATACATATTGTTTTCTGCGGGCCCTTGAGCAATCAAGCCTAATGAGGTTTTGAATATATCATTATGAATGATTATTCATTATTTTATTATGTTTTTCTAATGTTACTGCTAATTGAATTCTTTTGAAAAGTACAAAGAATTGAAAACAGAAACCAAATGCATAAAGACGCATCGATTGGATCGAAGCATTGAATATCTCTATAGAGAATTCTTAGGAATATCTCACAGACAATGAAAATATTTGGCTATGATTAAGTTGTTGTTCAATTATTCATTATTAAGACCCCAAAGTAAGTTATTTCTTGAGGAACTAACTGATGATATAATTAGCCTATCTATGAAAGATAGATTAGAGTAACACTTAAGAAAGATAAATCACCAGAAGATCAACATATATCGGACCCTCATTGTAGTGGGAGGATTATGAGATAATCTGGTAGATATTCGGGAATAGGAGAGTCCTATAACCTAGAATTTGATTACTTTATCTACTAAGAGGAAATAGATAATGTTGATATAGATCTTTGGCAAAAAGGAATAGAATCCATATTAGAGTCTATGTACTCTAATAAAATCTGGGATCTTATAGATCCACTTGGAGGGGTAAAATCTTTTAGTGTAAAATTAGTCTATAAGAGAAAAAGAGGAATAGACATGAGAGTAAAGATTTTCAAGGCAAGTTAGTTGCAAAATGATTATGTACAGAAGGAATGTCTATTCTGTTGTTATGATCAAGTCTATTCATATACTCTTTTCCATAGTCGTATCTCTTGATTATGAGATATAATAAATAGATGTTAAGACAGCTTTCTTGAATAGCAATCTTGACGAATGAATCTAAAAGATACAGCCAGAGGGATTCATTGAAAAAGGCCAAGAAAGTAAAGTTTGTGAAACTTTAGAGATCTAATTTATTGACTTAAGCATTTGTCTAGAATTTATTGATTTGATCAATACATAGATGAATCTTATACCTATAAAAGATTCAGGACAGCAAAGTGATTTTTCTGATTTATATATGTTAATGATATACTAATCATTGGGAATGATATAGGATGACAATCATCAATAAGAATTTGGTTAACACAATAGCATGATATTTATTATGCTGTTGGAATAGTAAGTTGTTACTAATCTAATCTAGAACCTGAATATAGAGTTATAGTCAAGTGTATCCCTAAGTATCTTCAGAGAAATAGGAACTATATACTTGTCTATTCTGGAGAAAGATCTAACTTATGTAAGATATATTAATTCGGATGCTCGATCTGAAAATATACTCCAGAGGATCAACATTTTGTTATGTGTTAACCCTAATAGCGAGACGCTATAGTGAGTAAGATAACCTTAGTAGAAGAACCTTATTGATTCATTTACCAAATCTTTAGCAATCAAAATATTTGAGGATCACCTAGAAGGAATGAGACAGCGTGATATATCATATATGCTTTAAAAGACAAGTTGTTAGGAATATGCCCTAAAAAGCAGTTTCTTTATTTGACATTTTAAACAATATTTATTGGATTTAAGTGTTATCTATTTGTTATTAATAAAGTCCATATTTTGTCCCAATAATATATATGTGATGTTTATATTTTCTATTATGCAAACGTCTAAAAGTTTCCATGACTAATAATGAGTAATAAATAATTATTCGTGTGAAGTGTTCACATGTGGGAGACTAAATTATTTTTTTCATTATATCTAAATTAAAAGTTTACATTCTGCATATAAAGATGGAATATTTTATTTTGCCATAGAATGTAGTGTTGTCTATTTCAACGAGATTGATGAAGTCTCCAATCATCGAAGTGTCTGATTTTGGATAGAAACACTAGTGCATTATAAGAAAGTTATAAGTGTATTGAACTAGACCAAGTGAAAATAAAATTTGAGGTTAAGTGCCGTAATTCAATATTCTATCTTTCATTAATCTAGCACCATTGCAAGATTACTTTAATCCTAGTGATTGTTCGACTTGCTTTCATGAGTTTTATCTTTTTGATTTACAAAAGGATTAGTTCTGATTATATAGTTCGAACTCCGGTATCTTGGAAGATAAGATTTGTGAATTGACGAGAACATTTTTCATGATTTAGACACCATGCATATAATGTCATTTTGAGTTTTTTCAAAGACTTGGATAATAAAAAACCGTGCGTTAGGTATTCACTTTGTGAATTTGGCTGTGTTTGTATGGGCAATTACAGACATCGTTGTCAATTATTATCCATTAAATGTAAAATGGCAACTCAAAGGTAAATATATACTAGAGGGGTAGTACGGTAATTTCACCTCACTAGTACGGCATTGCATCGGGGGTATATCTACAGGTATAGTATATGCTAAATGGATCAAGTTAATTAAAGTGTTAATTAGTTTCACAGAAAATATATGATATTTAGTCTAAGAGTGCAATATTGGGCCTATAGTGGAGTGCCCCAATATTAATGGACATGGTCCAGTCATAATTAAGAGTTAATTATGATTATGGGTAGTTAGCATATTGGAGCTTAGACTATTTAGATCTATAAGGTCCCCTGTCTAGCTCACACATAGCCTAATAATTAATTGAATGGTCAGTTGAGCCCAATAAGCCCATTAGGGTTTACATCTCCTTAAATACTTAAGAGAAAAGTTCTCCAAAGTCACTCTAAGTATTCTACATGCCACTCATGCAGAGTAACTGTGTTTTTTTGTGTGAAAGAGAGAAAAGAGAGAGTGAGAGAGAACCGAGCTCGTGGGAGAAGTCCCGTGTTCGTTTATGGCCACTAAGGGAGAGATATCCATGGTTGTAGACGTGCACTCAAGGACAAGGAAATCATCTTCTGGATCGTTCGCTCATCTCTCATTGGGAATCAAGAAGGTGCCCACATACCGGATCATTCAACGAGCTCTAGAGAATAGATGAGAAGACTCAATGGTTGTGAAGTGCTTCCAGGTTTTATCTAAACCAAGATCCATGAATTGATTTATGTTAGATCAACGGTACTACGTTTTTTGTTTTGTAAAGTTTCAAGAAAAATTTTAAAATACTTATTCCGCTGCGTTCTTGATTTGTTTACAAAACTGCGGAAATCATTTTCGGTAAAATCGTCTTTCAAAATTTATTTTTCAAAATTTCCAGCAAGATAATAATCTAATAACTAGAAAAAAAATACCTATACATAGGTAAAAAAAATACCTACTTGATTGACAATGTATATATATATATATATAAGATATATATATATATATATATATATATATATGAATACTTAGATCAAAGTAGATCGTATTCATATATCTAAAAAAAAAGTACATGAAAACGGATCAAAATATATCCGTATTGGAACCATATAAAATTTTGCAATATATGCCTCACAAAATTAGCAATATATTTATATACCTTTCTTCTAGATATATTAATACTTGGATCAAACTAGATCCATAGTGAAACCATATAAAATTTTCTAATTTCTTACATCTATCATGAACAAAAATGACCTCTTTTTTTTTTAAATTTTTTTTTATTTATTTCTAACGCTACCCTTGCTAAGATAAGCATGTTTAGAGCAAGTTCTAGTTAACAGAAGTATTGGACAGAAAATATTACAATGGATTAACGTCAAATGAAAATATAATAACTAGGACCTATAAGTCAGAAATAAAAGAATGTGGACTTAATTGTAAGAAAAAATAACAGAAATACCTTTTCTTTTCTAACGGAACTAATACTAGAGGATTTCAAGGAGTTTTGCTCTAAAAATTGAGTCCAGAGTTAATTTTATTAATTTTATCAAGTTTATGGGATTTTTTTATTAAAAAGCCATTTTACTATAACAGAGTAAAAAAAGACACTCTAATTTCTTATAGGGGTAACTATTTATACCATAATTTTGTCCTATCGAGACATATTAAAACAAAAAAAATGACAAATCTTAGCATAAAGCGTCTAATTTCATCTAATTATATAAACAAAAATATAACTTGTTTAATATACAAGTGATATGAAATGCACTTAAAATATTACTTAAACATGTCGTATATATACTAAATGATACATAATTTTATCTAATTATATAAACAAAAATATAACTTGTTTAATATACAAGTGATATGAAATGCACTTAAAATATTACTTAAACATGTCGTATATATACTAAATGATACATTAAATATGGTTGACAATTCATAACATTGTGTCATGTTGAGATATATGTAAAATGAGAAAATGAAAAACCCAAACATGACGTATTTGAATTTGTGTCATCAATCACATATGAACACATAACCAACCTATTTAATATGTTGGTGTGATAGGTGTTTATTTACGCTTATGTGATGATGACTTTTTCATGTTACTTTGTTAGTTTTTGTGTTATTCTAAGCTAATTTGTGTTGTTTTTGTGTTCCTAATGTGTTTTGGAGTTGAATGAGCGAAATTTGAGCCGAAATAGACTACAAATAAAAATGCTAATTTAAAAGGTGGAAAAAATCTAAAAATAAAATCAAGGGTGGTATTTTTGTAAAAACTGAGAATCTGCCAGAGAGTTAGCACCATGGCGTCAAAACTCGAGCGTTGTGGTGCCAAGAATCAAGAAAAAGGTGGTTTTTCCCCTTATTTAAGGTGTTTTGATACTTTAGGACTCTTAATTTGTACGAGACTCGACCTAAACACCATACACACTTATTTTTTTTTATATATAAATAAGACCCTCTACATCAATTGGGAATAAATCTAAGACACCTTAGACTCACAAAATCACGTTGAAGATCTAAAATTAGAGAGAGAAAGAAAGAGAATCTTGGAGCTGCAGGTATTATCTCTGTTCCTTTTTTCCTTTTTCTTTAGTTTTCTTTGCTATTGATTCTAACATAATGGATTTGTTGTTTATTCTGATATACATACTAAATTAGGCTTTAGGTTAGGTTAATGATGATTTGAAGCCCTATAAATGATTGTAATTTGATTTTCCAGATTTTATGCCATTGGCAATCTATTTAAAGTCATTTTTGTTCTCCTCTACTTATTTTGTTTTATGGATAATATCTTGCTTGTATAGGTATATAACTAGATGAACATGATATGATTTTGTTGCTAGGGTTTAAATTAAACGTTTGCCATGTTTGAATATATTAGTAGCAAAGCTATGATTAATGTGCTTATTTAATGTATTAGCTATAGCGAGGAGAGGAACAATACCTAGGTGAGCAATCCATGTTTATATTATTAAGATCTTGATTAGTCTATCTTTCTATGTTTAATACTTCTATTGGGTAAATCTAGAATATTTGCTTAGGTAATCTAATAGGAAGAAATTGGTTATAACATTTATCTAATTAATCTACAACTTAAGGAAAGAACACAGTTATTACATGTTTGTAGATTTCCTAGGATTGGTAACTTTAACAGATAGTTAGGTATGAAATTTAGTAATTAGATTAGTATGAGTATTTAGTGGTGGAGAACGAAATTATTTTGTACTTTTGTCTTTTATTTTCTTGTTTACTTAGTTTTAGTTTTAGTTTATAAGTCTCTATAACTATAGGATTAGTAGTTGAATAGTTAGACCATTTCCTTATAGGACCGACCTTTCTTACCACTATAATAGGTTATACCAATTTACTAGGTTGAGTGAGCTATGATAAAAATATGAAGGTTAAATAATTTGACTGTTTAACGACACATCAAGTGACGTGCTGAGACACACTAAACACATTCTTTAAATAGATTGTGTTCAACACGACTTACTAACTTAGTTACCATCTAACTTAATTATTTGTATCCAATTTAACTTGTCAATTTTGAACATGACCGAATTTGGACTCATTTCAAATAAATATCTATGTTTCAGATATTGTAACAAAATGACTGGTTTATCAGTGTCCATACTAAGTGTAAATTATAATGTACCTAATATAAATACTAATATACTCATTATATAAATTAAAATTGGTATATAAGTTGATATACCAAATGTAAAAGTACATGTATTTGACCTTTTAGCTATAAAAAGAGAAAAACGACTATTTCTGTGTAAAAAGAAAAATGACACGTACTCTAATCTCTCAATATTTCGTTCTACCTAGCATATTAACGTATCATCTTTTAGCTTGTTTTTTTGATAATTTATTTTTTAACATGTTAATTGATCTAAATTGCACATTATTGGAATTTTAATGATAAACTTTAAAAATAGGAATATTTCATATTACCAATACAACTAATAAACCAAATTAATTAAACAACCATAAACAAACTTCTATGTGAAAATCAATTTATTAATTGTGTTATATGGGTCAATTTTCGGGTTTCATGGATTAACTTAGTTTAACCTATTATTTGCTTGTGTTTAATCGAGTATAACCCATTTTGACTTATATTGTTTAAGAGAAACCTGAGCTTGTTAATTTTGTATGGATTTCTAGTCGTATTATTACGTCTTAACCTAAATTGTTATCCTTAATATTTTGACATTTATTAAAAATAAACAAGAATATACATCTATTTTAATAACGATTTAAAATCGGCCATTCTCCTAAATGTACTTTTTTCATGTTGCTTTTTATTTTTTAGAAGTGCTTTTAGCAAAATAGTGAAATTCTTTAAAAAAATGTTCTTTTCTCAAACCTATGTAGTTAGAAAGCCAAATATATCAGTTGATATATTCTGTAAAAGCTAATTGATATGCTTAATTTATAAACACGATCAAATATGTTAATCGATAAACTCAATATAAAACTAAAAAGAAAATAGACTTTTAGGTGGTGGCCTTTGGCTGAAATGAATGAACAATGGAATGGAATTCTCATTCCTAAAATGGCATTTCTTTGTTTGGTTTGAAATGGACTTATTCCTATAATAGACTAGCAAAGGAAACTTAGCTCCATCTTACCCATTTATATTTTCGAAACATAGCTACGGTTTGAGTTTCAGCATCATCCTTTTTTTTTTTTTTTTTTTTTTCCTTTTTAATTTTAATTTTTGTTTTTATTATTTATTTATTTTTAATCTAAAACATTATTTGAAAGAAAATTAAAAATATCAGTGATGTGGATCACACAATGTAAAAACCTAATTTGCTTTAGATCTATATTTGAAAATTCTGGATTTCATTTATTCTGTCAATTATTTTGTTAATGATTTTTGGGATTTGAATTATTCTTTTTGATTCAGAAAGTTAGTATGTTACTTGGAACTAAAAGTTAGTATGTTAGGACATCGAAAAGGATTAATTTTATTATTCAAAACTAAATTGTTTTCTAATAACTAAATTAGTTTCTAATTTCCAACAAACTAAATTAGTTTCAAGTGATATTTTTTTCTAATTTTTTTTTTTCAAATTACGTTCTCCTCTAAGGCCACTGCCCTCCCTCTGGTGTCGATGGTCTCAAGAGCAGTCGGCTTCAATCCCAATTGATAAATGATAGTTCAATTCAAAAAAAAAAAAAAACAATGAAATTAACATAAAATAAACACTCACTAGTATAAATTGACTCCTTCGTTAGTTGCAACTTCAGCCATTGTCTCCACCGGATTTTGGTCACTTTGGACTGATCAAACCAACAAAAAAAAACTATTTGTGTATCGATATAAAAATCCCCCCAAGTAGATTGTAATCCACTTTATCCACTTTGGACTGATCAAACCAACAAAAAAAACTATTTGTGTAAATCCCCCCCCCCCAATTGTAATCCATCAATAAGTGCCTATAAAATAAAATTTATCAAAAGTAAGTACGAAGGCTTGAGTTATATTTATTAGAGAATGAGTGAAAAATGAATAGAAGGGAAAATGAATATAAAAGAATAAGAAACAATGAGTAAAAAATGTTACAATTCTCTTTTATGTATTTACATACCAATTAGTTACACATGAAAGTAAATCTCTTTCTCTTTCTCATTCTCTTTTCTTTCTATTACAGATTAGTAAACATGTCATTAGTGCAGTTAATTTTTTGATGCAAAATACCTGGTCGAAGTTTCAAAAGAAGACATGTAATATGT
>JXTB01000040.1:186359-268419 GCA_002914805.1 Parasponia andersonii
TCTTTGAGAAAAATACAAAGTAGAAAAACTATCTCTTCTTCTTCTTTCCTTTAATTTTTAAAAACCCAGAAAGCAGTTTTGATTATGTTGCTGGTCATAAGAAATTTTTTAATAGTTTAGAGATTATAGAAAAATGAAAAATTAAAGGGATGTGAAGAGATTAATCTCCATTGTGATCGATGAAAATGTTTCTAGATTGTATATGTTATTTTGTTTCCGTTAAAAAGCAAAAATGAAAAAAACAATAGAAATGTGAAGTCCTTAATTATTCGATTTTCTACAAACACTAATTGAAGCCTAATCTATAAAAAAATTGATTAGGCATCATTATATTGTTATTGAAAATTAAAAAGCACAGTTGTTGACTTTAATCCAACGAATTTGAAAAAACTTTTAAAAATATGAGAACATATCCATTTATATGGAGTTTCTTCCTTGTAAAATTTCAAAAATAAGAGAGGTGAGGAAGCAAAACTAGGATGATGATGAACAATGGAAACAGAGGAAACGGAGATACAATGACTCATTTTAAGTTCGTCGAAGACCGTTCAGGTTGAGGCTGTATTTTTCTTTATGTTCGTTGTTCTTAAAAAATAACAGTTTTCGATAAAAGAATTAGAAAAAATTCCATGATGAGATTAAGCAAAGTAAGATGCATGATATTGAAATAGATCTAATTTGACAGCCAATAAAAATGGTATTTTATTCTCTAATGTGAGGGAACTTTTTGAGTTCCCTCTTGGAATTCCCCATTAGTATTTTACCAAATTCTACAACCAGAAAACAAAAATCTTCCTTGGTGTTAGGGAAGATAACAGATAGATAGAATTTAGTCACTTATTAATGGACCCAACTTGAAGCTATATATATATTAGAGTATTTATAAGAAATGATTTGTTTTAAGATTAATTGAAAAAATGACTATTTTTTACACCTATTTAATAAGTGACTGTTTTATAATTTTATTTTGATAAATAACTGTTTTTTTGTTGGTTTATTTTTTATGAAGTAAATCCATTTTTTATAAAGCAAATCACTTCTTTTAAGAATAAATCAATTTTAAAAAAATAAATCAATATTGATATCTAAATATGAAAAATAGCCATGTTTTAAATAATTTTCAAAATTCGACCATTTTTTAATAGTATTTGAGAAACAACCATTTTACAAACTATGATAAAAAATTCACCTATTTGGTTTAAAAAACCTTATATATTTAATTTGAGTATATATAAGAAATAACCCTTTTTTTCAGATCAATTGAAAAAATGGCTGATTTTTACACCTGTGTAATAAATAACTGTTTTATAATTTTTTATTTTGATACAATGGCCGTTTTTAGTTGATTTACATTTTATAAAGTAAATCAATTTTTCATAAAGTAAATTAATTTTTTAAAAAATAAATAACTTTTCAAAAAGTAAATCAATATATTTTGGTATACTAAATATGAAAAAAATGTTATTTTTAAATAGTTTTTAAAATTCGTCATTTTTAACCGTGTTTGAAAACGGATTATTTTCCAAATTCTGATCCGAATTTCGGCCAAGGCTAAAAGGCCCTTTTTGCTTCACTGAGGATTTGGGCCCATTGGAAGCCAACTTATAAGTTTGTTTTGTGTTATATTATTTCATATGTTGCCCTTTATAAGTTTGTTTTGTGTTATACTATTTCATATTTTGCCCTTTATAAGTTTGTTTCTTATAAGTCTATAAGTTTGTTTTGTGTTACACTATTTCATACGTTGGAATCAATTGACATATTGTGTTATACTATTTCATATGTTGCCCTTTATAAGTTTGTTTTGTGTTATACTATTTCATACGTAGGAATCAATTGACATATTCAGTGGTGTTCATTTATAGTAAATATTGTACTGTATATTCATCTTTTGATCTGTATTCTCTGTACTGAGCGTGCTTCCACTATTTCATGATGACGTTAAATTGACACTTTCATTCTGAATCTAGCTGTGGGACATGCGTATGGATTCTTCACCTGTTTCTATATACAAGATCCACGAGCACTTCCGCTCCAAGGGAAGCGATATATATATATATTCATGGTACCTGATTGAAGATGTTGAATGGATATACTGCTGTTTGATTCGATGGTTGCTGCTTGGATATGCTTTGCTACTTACATTTTAGCATTATAAAAACAATTATTTGCAAAATTTGTAGTGTAATCTTTATGCTTCATATTATGACCCATACTCTTTGAGTGTGGGTACATGGGTGTGTATAAGTACAACTAGATGAAGACCCAATATTTGTCATTCATGAGTTTTGAGTGAAAAACCCTGGGCTTAATTGTGCCTCAGGCTTGTGGTTTTCTCCCCCTTGGTCTGGGATTGGTCCACTTGGTGAATATCAGTTTCATACTTCCCATAGATTTTGGGGATCCACGGGGCTTCAGTTTCAGACTTGAGTTTGCTAAGCAACCAGAATTTGTCGAATGTTTGTACATATATAAAAAAAGGGTCATAGATGATAAAGTTGAAACTTTAGCTGTCTTTGGTTAGAATTCTTGTCTTGTGTTTAAGTACCTTGAAATTTGTTTTCCAAATTTAATATATGCATTTCTGTATTTTTTGAACTAACTATTCATGAAAGCTTAGCAAGCTCAACCTGCATGTCTATGTTAAAACTCTCATGCATATTGAAAGATAAGACAAAAAGAAAGAGACGAAGAAATCTCTCTTATTATCCATTAAACCAAGAATATAGAGTTTAGAAACTTATATATTTGGACTAACTAGTCTAATCTAAAACTAACTAATAACAAACTTCTAACCACTGTAACAGATACAACAGACCGCTCAATTGCAATAGGACAGCTGTACAAGAGATACTAATACTAGTAACTAAGCTTTAACTAATTGTCGTAATGGCCCCCCTCAAACTCAATATATTTAAATTGACAACACTGAATTTGTCTTATAAAGTCTGGAACCTAGAACTTGAAATTGCTTTGGTAAAGGCATCAATAATTTGGTCTTATGCTAGAACATGCTTCACATCCAAAACTTTCTGGATCACTCTCTCCCTGACAAAATACAAGTCTAGTTCAACATGCTTGATTCTGGCACGAAGAATATGATTTGCTACAAGTCAAATTGTCGCACCATACAATTGGCTGCTTTGGAAGATGTACATGTAGCTTAGATAGCAAGGATTTAACCCAAGTAAGCTCAGCTATGACATTGGCCAAGCTTCTGTATTTAGCTTTAGTGCTTGATCTAGAAACTGTGTGTTGTTTTTTTGACAGCCATGCAACTAAATTTGACCCAAAATAGATACACATGCCTGAGGTTGATCTTCTATCATCTAAGTCTGAAGCCCAATCTACATCACAAAATGCTACTAGATCCAAGGTTGTAGAACGTTGAAGATGCAAACTAAAAGTCAAAATACCTCTAAGATACTGCAAAATTCTTTTGCTGCATTCTAATGGGATTGAAGAGGATTTTGCATAAACTGACACACTTTATTCACACTGTAGGAAATCTCAGGTCTTGTGATTGTAACACATTATAAGGCACCTACAATAGATCGATATAATTGCACATTTTCAACTGAATCACTACCATATGCAGATGGTCTCAACCCACTATCCATAAGAGTAGAAGTAGCTTTAGCAAATTGCATCTTAGCTTTGCACAAAATGTCCTTGATAAATTTAGTTTGAGACAAAGGAAAACTTTGCTCAGTATGTTGTACTTGAATACCAAGGAAGTACTTCAACTCACCTAAATCCTTAAGTGCAAAGATTCTGTTGAGATAAGCAATCAATCATGACATTGTTGTAGAATCACTACTTATAACCAAGATATCATCTAAATGGACCAGGATTATCATAACATGCTGAGAAGTAAATTGAATAAATAGGGATTGATCTACTTTAGTTGAGACAAAGCCAAAAGACATAAGAGCACTGTGGAGTTTCTCAAACCAAGCTCTAGGAGCTTGTTTAAGGCCATAAAGTGCTTTGTGTTAGGGAATAATCTTCCTAATAGACACACAATAGTGGAAGCGATAGAATAAATGTGAAAAATAATGTCGAAATAAAATAAACAGGACACACAAATTAGTATGGTTCACCAAATTGGCTACGTCCACGGAGCTACTGTTGATTTTCACTATTGAGAGAAAAAAGAACCTTTACAAGTATTTCCACTCAATACTCTCAACTCACACCCCAGACCCCGAATACATCCAAGAGAGAAACTGCATTTTCTCTAACTCTTAAGAATAAAATCTCTCTATTTTACTCTCACTATGCTTGGTGTTTCTCACTTCTCTGGGATGATTAACAATGAGAGATGATGACCCTATTTATAGTTGAGGCTCCTCCAAACTTTACACATTTTCCTCTCAAAGTTTCCTAATATACCACACTTATCACACACGGTTTGTACACGTTTAATTTTTCTTTTCTTTTACTGTGTATGATATACAAACCATATTTTGCATACACGGTTAATACACTGAGTATTTAATGCTCACTAACACTTTGGGTAGTTTACAAACCAAATGTCCTGAATTAGGCTATTCAAAGCTAGAAGATTGATCCATAAAATCTTCCTCTTGCAATATACTATTGAGAAAGGCATTATTGACATCTAATTATCGAACAATCCAACCTTTTGTAAGAGCTAAAGTAGCCACAATTTGAATAGTAATAGTCTTCACAATAGAGCTGAATGTTTTAGTGTAATCAAAACCAACTTGTTGGTAAAATCCCTTAGCAACAAGACGTGCTTTATAGCATTTGATGGAGTTATCAGGGTTCTCCTTAAGCTTAAAAACCTACATATAACTAATGGATGCTTTACCTTCAGGTAAAGGAACTAGGGACCAGGTCTGATTGTATTCAAGTACAAGCAAGTCTTCTGTCATAGCAAATTTTCCTTCCTCATGTTGCAGAGCTTTAGTGACAAATTCTGGTTCCTTAACAGCCATATATACTTTAGGCTGAAAAATACTAACTGTTAGCTATTTTTAGCCCAAAATTGACAACCTAAGAAGGAGGTGAATTGGGTTTTAAAATATTTTAACAAACTTTTCAACTATTCAAAACCATAGACCACTATTTTAAAACTTTTTAACTAAATCAACAATAATGCCAAAATATATAGCAATAATAGCAAGTATATTAAGCACACTAAATATTAAACACTCAATTAAATAGCTTGCAATAAAGTAAAGAGTGTAGGGATAGAGAAAATGCAAACTTGGTTTTTATGAGATTCGATAAACACGACAGTTTGCCTATATCTCTGGTCCTCGGCAACTTATTTTGAGCTTTCCACTATCGGATCAAGATTATGGGCTTGACCAATCCTTTTACAAAAGGAGTGAATTCTTCTTAGGCACATCCTAGCCTTTATAATAGTCTTGACTCCTGCTCTATCACACCTAACCTCAGATTGTTTTGACTTTAGTGACAACCTCACCTATACGGATTGTTTAGACAATGGTGCCAATCTCACCAACTCACGGATTGTTTATGACTCCGGTGGTAACCTCACCTAAATCGGATTATTTATGAATCCAGTGGCAACCTCACCTCACAATTAATGGTTTTTCAATAAATAAGAGTGAACATTCACTCACAAATTCTCTTCACAAAATAATTAATACAATTTTGGCTTAGGAGATTTGAGAACAATGCACTATAGATGCTCTAAGATTGGCTCAATATGATTTGAAAGTGTAATTGATGTAAAAATAGGCTAAGACACTTTGAGAGTAGATGAATATCAATTTAAGTTCATGCTCTTATCTTAAATGCCATCAAATGAGGCTCTATATATAGATATCCAAGAAAACTAGCCATTTATAGTCGTTATTAGCTTTCTACTAAATATTTAGTCGACAAAAAATATAGCCGTTAGAGTTTGACACATCAGTACCGCTTCAACGGTCATTTCTGGCCACTGGTCTAAAAGGTGGTCGACTAATTTTGGTCGACCAACAGTGATGTTGGTCGACCAAAATTATATTTTGGTCATATTTCAGATTCTAACAGGATTTTGGCATTTTTCAGGTTTTAACAGCTTTTGGCGTTTTTTAAAAACTAATTTCTAAACTTATTTTAAACACTTTAAAAACATTAGAAATCAATTTGAAAAGAATATTTTGGCTATTGTAAACTTGTTTTAGTTTCACAAAGATATTTAACAATAATTTAGAAAGTGTTCATCCTAAAACATATTCTTGTTTGTAAATAGAAAATCTTCTTTTAGCTTATTTCAAATAAGCATGATTTCAAATATATTTGCAACTTATTTAACCTTAAGAAATCATGTTTTAAAGAATATTTTCCCATTCAAAGAGATCATTATTTTCTATTTTAAACTTCTATGATAAAATAACCATTTTAAGTTTAAGATAATTTAAAAACTCTTTTAAAAAGTATGAGCCAATGCAAAGAGAATTTATGTACAATGAACTAAATCAAATACAAGACTAAGTATGAATATACCCTATCTAGACACGATCTTGTATCTTGATTGTTCATCTTCAAGTTTGATTCTATTATGTCCATATGCATCCATTTTTAAGCTTGATTCCTTGATTAACTTGAGGTAGAACTTTAATACCATTTCACTACACACTCAAGTTAAATCATTAGTACTAAATCAAATATTTGTTATCTTCAAAATAAGAGTGAGTAAGATTGAAATCTTAATTTCCCAACACTAACCTTGGATCGAGTTGTTATGCTATGAGTATTGTGTGCAAAACCTAGAACAAGATCAATAACAACTTGACTAGAAGAATAGTCTAGAGTTTGGTCATTAATAACAGAATCACCAGTAGCTGAAGGAACTATGTATCAATAGAAACAACACTAGGAACAGAAATAGGATTAGTAGAAACTGTTGCAGGTTATGTCAAATAAGCATCTTAGATATCAAGTTATGATAGAGAAAAGATGGAATTGGAAGAAACTAAAGGAATAGAAGCAGGAGAAAGAGAAAAACCATCAAAAGTATAAGGTGTAACAAATGATAGAACACACAAATGAGCAAAGAAAAGATGTTCACCAAATAAAACATCACGAGAAATATAGACACGACCATTAGAAGCAAGACACTTGAACCCTTTATGGTCAAGACTGTAGCCTAGGAAGGTACATTGAGTGGACCTAAAATCAAGTTTATGAGTGCTATAAGGTCTAGTAGATCCTAGGCTACATTGAGTGGACCTAAAATCAAGTTTATGAGTGCTATAAGGTCTAGTAGCAGGTTAACATGTTTTTGACCTATTATTTAATTATGTTTAATCAAGTTTAATATATTATGACATATAACTGATTAAAACAAACCTAAACTCGCTAATTTTGTACTGGTTTCAAGTCATATTATCTTGTTATAACCTAAGTTGTTGCCGATTCCATGGATTAAGAGCAATGCAACCACATCAAATAAAAAGGACAATATAACCTACTTGTCTATAAAAACTTACATAATTTGAAGTTAAAAAAATATATTATGAATATTAACTCCAAGTTGCAGATTGACCATGGATTATGAATTTTTTTTTTTGGGTTTAGAAAGCATGTTAATGGATTTAACACACTAAAAGTTAGGGGAGGAAAAATACATCATTGACCATTAAATTTTCATTTACTTGTTAACAATTTAAATGGGGTAGGTTTGTTTATACAATTATAATATGGCTAACTTTTTATTTTTGTTCATTTCAAGGTTCAAATCCATCACCCCTCACAAAAAGGAAAAATAAAAGCTTATTTCATAATTATACTAACAAAATAATTTTCAAATAGTAAAATTTTGCATATCTGTATGGTGGGAATTATATTTATAACTCATTTGTCGCTAAGTATAAGAATTATTCTTTTGCCAAAATTAAGGGTGAAAAGATAATAGCCACTGGCCAATACGACACATTGTTCATAGAAGGATAAAGTGTTTTTTTCTTAATAATAAAACAGAATAGGAGAATAATATCTTTTTGAATTGCAGAATAATGAATTTTTGTAATATAAATTTGGCCTCATTTCTATAAACTAACAACAACAACCTTTTACATTCCTCAAGAACAATAAACTCCTAGAAAATGAGATGTAAACGGCAATACACACTTCCACCTAGGCACCTACAAACTTATAACCAATGAAACCGGAGGTTGTTCTACATGCAAACGATATGGAACTCTTACATGACAAATAGATGCATTTTCCGAAGTAGCAAAATTCTTTCAAAGAAAAAAATATATCGACGACAGAGTTAATCCTCTTCATCCTCATTTTTAGTCCTTAACAATAATTGAAATCTCATTTTGGCTATAGAATATTCTTTGCTCTCAATTTTAGATCTTGAACTTTAAAATGTCATAGTCTGTTAGTCTACTTCAATAAATGGGAATAATGATTTATTTTGATTTTGACCCTTAATTTATAACAAATTATTGAAATTAAACAAAAACAAAACCTTTTTTCCCTAGCTGGTGCTAAGATAATTGACTTTGGCACATTTTACTCCAATAAGTGTTTGGAAAAGAAGCTTATTTTGGGGCAAACATATACTACTTTTGCCAACTTTAGGGTAAATTAACACTACTTTTGTCAAATATGGGACAAAATATGCCAAAATTAATTATCTCAATGCAAAGTACAACATTTGGCAAAAAAAGGGGCGGTAATAAGTAAAAAAAACAAAAGAAAATGAAAATTTGGGTGTTTCTTTAATATGTCTAGATATGATTAACAAACTAGCATTTAAGCTAGATGTTTGATTCCAAGGTGAAAAGATAAATAAAAATCAAGTTGTTCTTTCAAATGGAGCCAAATTTTCAATTAAAAACGAAAACATGACACATAGTTACCTATTAAACAAAAAACAAATGTTATTGTTGGGTATTGTTTTGAACTTTACCAACCTCTCAACTCGAAAGTCGGCATGGGTCGAAGCAGCATGAACTATCTAAAGAGCCAAGGGGAGGAGCTATTACGACTTGAAACAAGAAAATGAGAATTGTAGGTGTTAATTTCAGAGAGTGACATATCGAGAGGGAGAAAGAGGGAGTCAATGTTTGTGTGCTATATGTAAATTTTTTATTTGTGTGACTTGTTCTTTGAATCATCCTTAAAAAGTAAATAAATTTGTTATCGAGCATATTTAGTAATGATGCTATAGTTTTAAAATGTTTTTATTACTTCTTTCTCACCCAAGTCTTAGTGGAAGTTGTTATAATGCATACCAATTGTTTTATGAAATTCTATCTTGTAAGTTCAAATTTTAACGAATTTATCAAGGTTTTTTGGCGATTAGTGCTTTTGTTACCTATGTCAATATTTCTATTTTTGCCATAAACCCTAAATTCGACCATGATGAATGTACAAAGCATTGTTTTACCTTAAATAAATCCATTTTTCTTTTCTGGGATAGAGTTAATCTAAATTAACAATTTTCACATTGTAAGATGTGATTGTTGAGGTATTTTGTTTCCATGGAGGTTTAAATGATTCTAGTTGTTTGATTTTGTTATAGGATTAATGGGTCCGAGATGGAAAGGAAAGGGCAAAAGCCAAAGCAGTTGCGGATCCCATGTCAAAAATAGTATTACAGCTTCAATCTTCTTTAAGCCAATCAGAGGCTCTGGTATTACTTTGTGGCTACAGTGTGCTTCTTGGTGCAGAGGCATAAGAAGTCGATCTCCTTAATCATTCTTACTTTAATGTACCCATTACTAAAGCTGAGAATTACATGCAATGATTTTAACTAGGCATGGAAGAGGTCTTTTACCTTTATGATTATGTCAAATGCCTCAAGATAGTTGATGAAGACAAACGCTTGATAAATGATGAAACGCTATGGCTTTACATGAAATCCAAGAAAGAAACTTTCCCTGATTTTTACAAAGCTTATTGTCATCTTCGAAAGAAGAATTAGGTTATGATGCTAGGAGTTAGATATGGTATGGACTTTGCTGCCTACCGTCATCATCTAACTCTGGTCCATTCTGAGTTTTTTGTGCTTGTTTTATCATCGGAAAAAGAAGGTTGTGGTGTCGCAAATGCGAGATTAAGGACATGGTCTGATATTCATTGTACCACTACGCTCTGTAGTGGTGTTATCAAGACATTATTAGTTCTTAACATCAGTAGAATTGGTGAAGGTTGTTAGGAGATCGGTTTTGCGGAAGCGATAACACACAACTAAAATATGAGTTGAGAAAATTTGGGTAAAATGAAAAAAAAAAAAGAAGACACACAAAAGAATTAACGTGGTTCACCCAATTTAGGCTACGTCCACGGATAAGGCTGTGAAGAATTTTACTATAAAAAGGAGATTACAACTCACTTCTCTCTAAATATAAGGAGAGAACAAATGAACCTCTCTCTCTCTTGAAATAGGAGAAAGCACTCTCTAAACAATTTAGGAGAAAACAAGCGGGACACTAAGACGAATTCCTAGGCTTGAATTCTCTCTTAGAAAGGAAGAAGATTTAGAATGGAATACAAAACAAGTGATGAAGCCCTCCGTATTTATAGAACTTAAAAGATAGTATAAACACCACTTTTTACTATTGCTATTACAGCTGCTCTTTTCACTATTGCTATTGCGGCTATCTTTTTTACTATTCCTATTACGGCTGCCCTTTTTACTATTCCTATTGCGGCTTCCCTTTTTACAATTCCTATTACGGCTGCTTTTTCACTGTTCCTATTGCGGCTGTAATTATTGATTTGTTCAACATTCTCCCACTTGAAGACTTGATTTTAATCATGTCTTCACACTTGATGAATCTCTCTTTTCTTCCCTTGTGAATTCTTCATGCTGCTTATATTTCTGCTAGGCCATATAAGGATCTACACCATTGGAACTTCTCAGTGTTGATTGGTTTGATTAAAACATCTGCTAGGTTCTCCTTTGCATGAATCTTCTTCATGTCCACACTTCCATCTTCTACTATTCTCGAACAAAGTGATATTGAACGCCAATGTGCTTTGTCCTGGAATGAAAGGCTGGATTTCTCACAATGTGCAAGGCACTCTGACTGTCACAAAATAGAGGAATCTTTTCTTGTTTGTGCCCGAGCTCCTCCAATAAACTTTGAATCCAAATAGCTTCTTTACAAGCTTGTGTAGCTGCCATGTATTCTGCTTCTGTTGTAGATAAAGCCACAACAGTATGCAGTTTCGAAACTCAGCTTACAGCTCCTTTTGCAAGAGTAAACGTATAGCTTGTAGTAGATTTTCATTTGTCAAAATCACCCACAAAATCTGAATCAACATATCCTGTGACAGTAAATTCTGATCCTTCGTAACATAATACAGCATCTGAGGTTCCTTTGATGTATCTTAGAATTCTCTTCACAGTATTCCAATGCTCTCCACCAGGATTCGCCATATATCGACTAACCGCTCCCACTGCTTGTGCAATGTCTGGTCTTGTACATATCATAGTGAACATTAGGCTTCCCACTGCTGATGCATATGGTACTCGAGACATCTTCATCCTCTCTGCTTCATTGCTAGGACACATCCTAGAGGATAACTTAAAGTTAACAAGAAGTGGGGTAGAAATCGACTTACAATCTTGCATATTAAAGCGGCGCAAGATTTTCTTCAAATAATTCTTCTGAGAAAGCCGAATCTTTCTGTTACCTCTGTCTCGGTGAATTTGCATCTCTAGAATCTTGTTTGCTGGATCCAAGTCCTTCATATCAAATTCCCTAGCTAACTATGCCTTAAATTCTTGGATTCTACTTTTGTTGGGGCTCGCTACCAACATGTCATCCACGTACAACAATAAGATAATGAAATTACTATCTTCATCAAACCTCCTGAAATATGTGCAGTGGTCTGAACTGAGTCTGTTGTACCCAAGGCTCATGATGAAGGAATCAAATCTCTTATACCAATACCTCGGCACCTGTTTGAGACCGTATAAAGATTTGTTCAACCTGCAAACCAAGTTCTCCTTGTCTGTTTCAGCAAAATCTTCTGGTTGGAGTATATAAATCTCTTCTTCAAGTTCTCCATAAAGAAAAGTAGTTTTCACATCTAGCTACTCTAGATGTAGGTCAAACGTAGCACACATCGCCAGAACCACTTTAACTGTTGTCAGTCGAACTACATGTAAAAATATCTCATCGAAGTCAATACCTTCTTTCTGAGCATATCCTTTTATCACCAATCTCACACGATACCGCTCTACTTGATCATTACTATCAAACTTGATCTTGTAGACCCATTTGTTGCCAATAGCCTTCCTTCTTTGTGGTAGCGTAACAAGATGCCATGTCTTGTTCTTGTGAAGGGCTTCAATCTCTTCTTGCATTGCTGTCATCTATAGGGATACATCTGGGCTTTTAGTAGCCTCATGGAAAGTTGTTGGCTCTCCATCCTCTGTTAGAAGACAGTATACAATATTGCTCTCAGTGATATAATCCGAGTGCCATGCCGGTGTTCTTCTCTCACGAGTTGACCAACGAATTTCAGAAGCTTCTTCCTCGACTAGTTCTTCTACTTCGTACTCTGGTGCTACTTCAAAAGAATCTGAATCTTTAGTATTCTTTTCTACCTGAACTGTAGTAGTTTCTGGTCTGCTATCATCTCCCTTCTCTTGCAGTTTATTCTCTACAAATATCACATCTCTGCTGATGACAACCTTATGGGTAGTGGGATCCCATAAGCGATATCCCTTGACTCCATCAGCATATCCCAAGAGTACACACATTCTGGACTTTGAATCCAGTTTTGTGATTTCTTGAGCATTGTACATCATGTACACAGGACATTCAAATATATGTCAGCGAGAATAATCAGCTGGCTTACCAGTCCACATCTCCATCGGTGTCTTCAGATCAATCGCTGTTGATGGAGATCGAGTAATCACATAACAGGCAGTTTTGAATGCTTTTGCCTAGAATGTCTTGAGTAGACCTACAACTTTCAACATTGCTCTTGTTTTTTTCAACAAAGTTCTGTTCATCCACTCTGCCACTCCATTTTGTTGAGAAGTGTACGCCACTGTGAACTGCCTCTTGATACCTTCTTGTTGACAGAAGTTATCAAATTCATTGCTTGTATATTCTCTTCCATTGTCCGTCCTTAAACACTTGATCTTTTCTCCAGATTCAAGCTCTATCCGTGCTTTGAATATTTTGAAGACTGAAAATACATCTGCCTTCCTCTTGATAGGATATACCCAATATCTCCTGGAGTTATCATCAATAAAAGATACAAAGTATCTAGCTCCTCCTAGGGACATTACCGGTACTTGCCAAACATCAGAGTGAACCAAGTCTAGAACTTTTTTACTTCTAGAACTGGATGTGCTAAACTTTAAACTATGCTGCTTGCTTGTGACACAATGCTCACAAAAGGGTAAAGATACCTTTGTGAGACCATGAAGCAACCTTCGTTCAGAGAGAATCTTCAAGCCTCGTTCCGACATATGGCCAAGCTTACGATGCCACATCATCATTGATTNCTCTTCCATTGTCCGTCCTTAAACACTTGATCTTTTCTCCAGATTCAAGCTCTATCCGTGCTTTGAATATTTTGAAGACTGAAAATACATCTGCCTTCCTCTTGATAGGATATACCCAATATCTCCTGGAGTTATCATCAATAAAAGATACAAAGTATCTAGCTCCTCCTAGGGACATTACCGGTACTTGCCAAACATCAGAGTGAACCAAGTCTAGAACTTTTTTACTTCTAGAAATGGATGTGCTAAACTTTAAACTATGCTGCTTGCTTGTGACACAATGCTCACAAAAGGGTAAAGATACCTTTGTGAGACCATGAAGCAACCTTCGTTCAGAGAGAATCTTCAAGCCTCGTTCCGACATATGGCCAAGCTTACGATGCCACATCATCATTGATTCTTCTTCGGAATTTGTTGAAGCAACTGATGCCTCCGCTTCCATCAGTGTATCTCCTTTAAGCATGTATAGATTCACTGCGACTTTCTCCGCCTTCATTACTACAAGCACGCCCTTCATAATATTCATGATCCTATTCTCAACATGAGTTTTGCAACCAAGGTTATCTAATTGTCCCAAAGATAATAGATTTTTCTTCAGGTCCTTCACATGTCTCACCTCTTGAATAGTATGAATAGTGCCATCGTACATCTTTATTTTGATAGTATCAATCCCAGCGATCTCTAAGGCATGATCGTTACCCATGAATACAGATCCTCCAGAGACAGGTTCATATGTGTGAAACCATTCTCTGTGAGAAGTTATGTGCCATGTTGCTCATGAATCCACTAACCAAACATCAGTGAGCTGCCGTCTGTCCTTAGAAATTGTTGCTGCTTCACTATACATGATTTCTCCATCATCTGAAGTATTTACAACATTCCCCTGTGCATTTGATGACTCGGGGTCCTTCCCTCTGGAATCTCTGTTCTTCTTGAGTTGCCAACACTCCCTTTTGACGTGCCCTTTCTTGCCACAGTGATAACACTTGACATTCTTCTTAATTCTTGACTTTGATCTACCATGACTCTGACTCCCACTGGGGCCACGTTTCGTTGATCTTTCTCTCATTGTCAAAGCCTCTACTTGCTGTGAACTTATTAATCTGTCTTCCTTGTTCTTACGCCGATTTTCTTCTTCGAGAACATCAGCTGTAAGATCGTTGAAAACTAGAGTTGTAGCATTGCTAGTCACATTTATGATGAGTTGATTATACGAATCAGGTAGACTCTGAAATAAGATCTCTACACGTTTATTATCCTCTATTTTATGCTCCATTATTGTGATCTGTGAGAATAAAGTATTGAGAGTGTTGATATGGTCGGTCACTGTTGTTAACTCTGCCATCCGAAGGGTATAAAGTCTTCTCTTCAAGAAAATTTTGTTGTGAAGCGACTTGGCCTGATACAACTTTGTCAGTGTATCCTATATCTCATTGGCTGACTTCTTCTCCTCAATGCTCGACAAGACTCTATCTGCTAGTGCCAGATGTAAGTTAGCGACAGCATTGCTATCCATCTCGTCCCACCTTTTATCATCAGTAATCTCAGTAGGCCTTTCTCCAATTGCTGTTAGGCAATTATCTTTTCTCAAGATTGCCTTTATCTTCATTTTCCACAAAGAGAAATTGTTCCTATTAAACTTCTCAATATCGAATTTTGCCGTCATTTTTGTTCACCACGATTTGTTCAGTTACCACCATTTCACCATACGTGAACAATACCGTATACGTGAACAGTGCCGTATACGTGAATAGTACCATATACGTGAATAGTACTCCAACCAATAGCTCTAATACCACTGTTAGGAGATCGGCTTTGCGGAAGTGATAACATACAACTAAAATATGAGTTGAGAAAATTTGGGTAAAATGAAAAAAAAAATAAGGCACACAAAAGAATTAACGTGGTTCACCCAATTTAGGCTACGTCCATGGATAAGGCTGTGAAGAATTTCACTATGAAAAGGATATTACAACTCACTTCTCTCTAAATACAAGGAAAGAACAAATGAGCCTCTCTCTCTCTTAAAAGAAGAGAAAATACTCTCTAAATAATTTAGGAGAAAACAAGTGGGACACTAAGAGGAATTCCTAGGCTTGAATTCTCTCTTAGAAAGGAAGATGATTTAGAATGAGATACAAAATAAGTGATGAAACTCTCCGTATTTATAGAACTTAAAAGTTAGCGTGAACATCACCTTTTACTGTTGCTATTACGGCTGTTCTTTTCACTATTGCTATTACGGCTGCCCTTTTTACTATTGTTACTACGGTTTCCCTTTTTACTATTCCTATTGCGACTGTCTTTTCACTGTTCTTATTGCGCCTACAATTATTGATTTGTCCAACAAAAGTGCTATTTCTTCCTCTGCATAGAAGAATACACTCTTTATGAGTACACAATCAAAAGATGGCTTCCAGAAAGATGCTGTGAAGAACATGAAGTAGTTAAAAGTAAAAGCAATAGTTGTACAATAACTGAAGATGGAACCAAGTAAGAGTTATTACTCTTCTTTCTTAGATTAATTGAGATATTTAGAAAGAAATTGATTCTTTGTGAAAATAATTTCAGTATATAGGTCCTTTTAACAGTTTTAGAGACACCACACGTTGAGGAAACATAAAATTAAGCTGGTATGGAAAAAAAAATTTCAAGGTAAAATTATTGCATTACTGTTCTAAACTACAACTTTCGTTTTTTATTTTTTATTTTAAACATAAATATTATTTAGATATTAATGTTTTTTTGGTGTATATTTCTCTTATTTTCACAAAGAATCAGTTTCTTTCTAAATATCTCAATTAATCTAAGAAAGAAGAATAATAACTCTTACTTGATTCCATCTTCAGCTATTGTACAACTATTGCTTTCACTTTCAACTACTCCATGTTCTTCAAGGCATCTTTCTGAATGCCATTATTTGATTGTGTACTCGTAAAGAGTGTATTGTTCTATGTAGGAGAAAGAAATAACGCGATCATCATTTTTACTGACCTTAAGAATTAATATTGTCTTGACAACACCATTACAGAGTCTAGTGGTGCAATGAATATCAAGCCACATCCTCAGTCTCGCATTTGCGACACCATAACATTCTTCATCCGATGATAAAACAAGCATAACAAACTCAGAATAGACAGAGCCAAATGATGACAGTAGGCAATAAAGGCCACACCGTATCTAACTCCTGACATCACAACCCAATTCTTTGTTCAAATATGAGAATAAGCTTTGTAAAAATCAGGAAAAGTTGCTTAAAATGCTTCCTCCATACTTGGCTGAAACCATTGCATGTCCTTCTCAGTTTTAGTAATGGTTGCACCAAAATAAGAACAACTAAAGAGATCGGCTTCCTATGCCTCTGCACCAAGAAACACACTGCAGCCACAAAGTAACTCTTAAAGAAGATTGAAGTTGTAATACTATTTTCGACATCAGATCTGCAAGTGCTTTGGCTTCAGCCCCTTTTCCATTCCATCTCGGACCCATTACTCTTATAACAATATCAAATAACTAGAATAGTTTAAACCTCTATGGAAACAAATGACCTCAACATTCACATCTTGCAATGTGAAAATTATCAATTTAGATTAATTCTTTCCCATAAAGGAAAATGGATTTGTTTAAGATAAAATAATGCTTTGTACATTCATCATGGTCGAATTCGGGATCAATGGCAAAAATAAACTCATTGACAGAGGTAACAAAAAGATATCGATGTTGTGACCTAATAACACACAAGCTTCCACTCGCTTTCTCTTCCTCCAAGCATGTCACCATTTGAAATTAATACCTTACAAAACTCGTTTTCTTGTTTTAAGTCATAATAGTTCCTCCTTTGGGCTCTTTAGATAGTTCACGTTGCTTCGGCTGGCCCTGCCGAGTTTCGACTTGAAGGTTGGTAAAGTTCAAAAAACACCCAAAAATAATATTTGTTTTTGTTTAATAGGTAACTATGTGTCGCATTTTTCTTTTTAATTGAAAATTTGGTTCCATTTAAGAAAAATGACGTAATCTTTTCACATTGGAAACAAACATGTAGCTTGAATGCTAGTTTGCTATTGTTTAGGGCAGTTAATTATATTTAGACATATTAAAGAAAGATCCAAATTTTCTTTTTTCTTTTATTTTTTATTTATTGTTTTTTGCCAAGTGTTGTACTTTGCATTGAGATAATTGATTTTGACATATTTTACTTCAATAAGTATTTGGCCAAAAAGCTTATTCTGGGGCAAACTTACACTACTTTTGCCAACTATAAGGCAAATTGACACTACGTTTGTCAAATAAGGGGCAAAATGTACCGAAGTCAATTATCACAATGCATAGTATAACACTAGGCAAAAAAAAAAAAAAAAAAAAAAAAGATGGTAATAAATAAAAAAAAAAACCAAAAGAAAAATTGAAAATTTGGCTGTTTCTTTAGTATGTCAATATATGATCAACAGCCCTATGAAAAGATGAACCAAAATCACGCCGTTTCTTTCAAATGGGACCAAACTTTCAATTAAAAAGAAAAATAAGACACATAGTTACCTACTAATGCTCTTCTTGAGGCTAACGAGGACACCAACTATGCAAGAAGAGTCGCAACCAGAGCAGAGTTGAGATGGATCATTGCTCCATCTAGTGCAGTCGGTATTGGTCCCCACCAAGCCTGCTCTGGACGTCCATATTAGCTCATTCATGTAGGTGTAGCTGCACTCTGTAGGGGGCTTGTAGCAACCAGACTGCAATGAGAAAGAATAGGGTAGTTCAGTTCATGTGTAAAAATAAACATATATTAAGATACATCAACAAAATAACATCTCTACGAATTATATTATCAACAAAAGGCATGTGCATCACATAGCGTCCTCAAGTGAGTTCATGACCTGTTCGACGAAATGCCCAACTGACTCCAATTTTTTTTTTACTTTACTTGAAAATTTGCAGTTATCACTTTGAAGCCGATTAAGGTATGGATGTGGCGCATTGCTATCTCGACAGCAACGCTGACGCGGTTGAGTTTTGTCAGCACGGCTCCTACCACCATGTTCTAGCGGCTTCAACGTACACATTACAGGAGGGGGATCAGCCCACCCGATTTGGGAGCATTTCGCTCTTTGCTGTTGACGCTGAAACGTGTCACCTTGAGCCGTTGCACCGCGTTGAGACCGCAGGAATCTTCGATATAAAATGGAACCCAGTTGGAGGCAATTCTGGTCCTCTGCTTGCTCAAGCTGATGCTGATGGTTCCTTGAGAATTCATGCTCTCAAGAGCAGTTCAGATGGATCACAAGGTATGGCTCTGTTCAAATCACCCCCTCTTTTTTTTTTTTTTTTTTTTTTCTCAGAAGAAAGCTTCAAATTTCAAACGTATGTACTTATTGATGGGATAGCCATCTTGGGGATAGTTTCAACTGCTTCGTCATTAATTCTTCTAATTGTCAGTTATTACTCCTTTATGCTTATTACCATTAACAGTTTAGTTAATTGCGGGTTTTTCGTGAAGGGTTTTCATTGGGAGAGATAAATGCTTTAAAAGTAAGTTCTTCAATGTGTCTTTATTTGGATTGGAACCCTTCGGCCACAGACATCACAGTGGGGCTTTCTGATGGTTCAGTGGCAATAACTTCTCTTGTGGAGTCTCAACTTGAGGTAAAACAAGAATGGAAAGCTCATGATTTTGAACTCTGGACAACTTCATTTGACATCCAACAACCCCATTTGGTATACACTGGCTCGGATGACTGCAAATTCAGTGGCTGGGATTTACGTGAGGGCCCACCCAAGTTGGCATTTCATAATTCCAAGGCACATAAAATGGGTGTTTGTTGTATTGCCAAGAGCCCCAGTGATCCTAACACGCTACTCACTGGAAGCTATGACGAGAATCTGAGGCTTTGGGATTTAAGATCAATCTCAAAGCCAGTTAATGAAGCTTCACTTGGTTTAGGGGGCGGAGTTTGGAGAATCAAGCACCACCCTTTTGTTCCTGGTCTAGTCTTGTCAGCTTGTATGCATAATGGTTTTGCCATTGTCAAGTTTAAAGGGGGTGAAGCTGAAGTTACTGAAAGGTATTCTAATCATGAGTCACTTGCTTATGGAGCTGACTGGCATAGAGGAGAACCAGTCCATGGTGGGGAAAGAAAGAGCTCTTTAGTGGCTACTTGCTCATTTTATGACCGACTTCTCCGGATTTGGAAGCCGGAAAGTAATATATTTATATGACAAATGTTTTTGGATACTTCTTTTGAGGTGAGTTAATAGCACTAGAATGATTCAATGTTGTTACTTTTGGGGGACTTTCTGTTCCTACTCTTTTTTTTTTTTGTTTGTGCATTGGTTATGATGCCTTGACTTTTGTCTTTTGTATTGATTACTGTGAAAAAACCAAATTCTGGCTTTGTTTGAACTTTTAATTAAACAAATAAATGGGTAAGTTTGCTGCGACGAGTAACCTTAAAACAAGGGTCTTGCTTTGCCATATTGCGTTTATTTGTAGATTCAGAGAAGGTCGAGAGTGAATTTTCTCTGTCTTTATTGTTTTTTAATGTGTTATTTTATATGCATAAATCATCATCGGAATCTTAACTACGTTTTCTAATTTCCCTAATCAACAGTGTCCAAAGTTATTTAATTGTGAAATTTTCACTTTTGATTGAAAAGAAGTGGGAAAGGTAAAATAGTGACCAATACTAGTACTGAAGACAAGAGTTGCAAGAATTCTGGCATTCTGATATTCATACTGATTTTGTGTGTATATAATAAGAAATGGATGGTGTTATTATATGTATGTTTAATACATAGATAGTATAGAAACTATAAATAAGCACTTCTTTCTCACATCTTGTTCCTCCTTTTCTTGATACAAGCCATTAATAAATCAAACACAAAGGTCAGGAACCCATTTGCTAGAGAAGGCCCACTCGGTATAAATAGAAGCAAATCCTATAGTTTATAACTGAAGTTATGATAAGTTAATGCAGGTTGCGATTATGTCCTTATCGTAGTTTATATTTTTTTGGCTCAAGGAGTTTGGGCTTAGTTTTACAGTCGTATTTTTGTATTTTCACAGCTACCAAAGACCTTTTCTTGCGCTATTGGCTAAATTAGCTTGACAATGACATAGGTCCCCTGAGGATTGGATATTGGACCTAACATAAATTCACAATATCTGGTTGGTCCTCTTATATTTTGACACTGAATAGTACTAATCAAAGTATAGAAAATCCAGTCTTGAGGCTTATGGCTCATCTTTCAAGTTTTCAGGGTAAAATTACCGCATTACTGATCTGAACTACAGCTTTCTTCTTCTTCATTTTTTTATTTTTAACATAAATATTATTTAGATATAAAGGTTATGTTGGTGTACATTTCTCTTCTGAATTATTCTTGTACTTTTTTTTTTTCCCTTGGCTATTAAGTACGGCAGAGAGAGATAATGTTTTTGAGGTTGAGCTTCCAAGACCATTTATCACCAATTATACTGCAGAAGTGCCACAAAAGGGTTCCTTCCTTTCCTTTTTCCTTTTTAATTTGTTTTTGTCTTGTACCATTACTTTTACACCATGGTGGGACCAAAAGCAGCACAAAGATGCAGAGCATTTCCCTGATTAATAAAATGCTCGTCTCTCTTCGTCAATGAATAATGAAACTAATAGTCCCATATATAAACAATGGCTACTTACCCCTTAATACATGCATTCCAGATAAGTTGAGACATAAACACAAAACGAGAATGATTAAAAAACAATTGCACATAAGGGATAGTCACTGGTTTTAAACCGAGGAAAAGATTAATTCACATTTATTGACCATAAATTCTTTCATGTTTTGAAAACTCAATTACGATTTAAGCTTGAAAGTAAAACAGTCAAATATAATACCAAAATCACTAGCTCTTTTTAAGCTCCACCTGTGTCCTGGATATATCTGTTTTGTACTCAATTTGTCTAGCTTAAGATCTACAATCAAAATGTTCGAACTCCAAAGCTTAATTAGTCTTTCTATTTTTTTTTAAAAAAAACAAGGATGAATTATTAGTGGAACATGATGACCCGGACAGAGAGGCGACATTAGGTGTATCTTACTTGGACAAAACTTAGATTAGCTGGACTCCATGACCAGTGGGGTCTTATGACAAAATCTAATCAGACTGTCCTAAACATGGACTTGTGCCCTTAGTAACTGCCCATGCACGTGGAGTAAGAGTGTCTCTTCTTTTTTTCCTGACAATTAAAGAACATGGTTCAGGCCTGAGCAATAGTTGGGTTCAATATGAAGGCAGAATCGTGGTGGGGACCTTCCTCCTCAATTGTTGGTGACCATACAAAAACGTTTCTGGGTTTGTTTATTGGCTTTAGGAATTGGTCAATCTAATCATGTCGATGCCCAAAAAACCAACATGGAAAAAAAGAAAGTGTAAACATTGCCCACCTTTTAAAGTCTCATGTTTCAAAAGTTTTACATTAGTACATATGTTCGGAGTTTGGACACTAAAAAAATTTATTTTGCCGAAGAGAGAACAATTTAGTGAAGCTTAAATAATAAAAGTTAAATAATACTTAATACTCAATTTTTATCCTGCCCACCCGACCTAAGTAATCGTATTTAGTTCTAAAAATAAGTTTGGTATTAAATTTTGTATTTTTGACGTGAAGATTTTGTATTTAAGTACCATAAACTATGTGTCAGAACAGAAAAGGAACCAAATTTCCAATTATTTGAACCGGGCACTGCCCCTACTGCCAAGACAATACTGGTGTGCTCGCCAGTGATTCTTCTTTACTGTCTCTATCTGTCTTCGTTAGATTATATATTCTCTCTCTGTCTCTCTCTCTCTCTCTTATCTTCCCATGAAATCTCTTCTACTTCATAGCCAAGTATTATATGCACTCTCTCTATCTGTTACTAAACTAAAAACTTCATGAACCATTAAATGGCCAAAACTCATCCATTTAATAAGTTCATCTCTTATCTCCAACTTTTCCTTTAATCTCTCTCCTTCTCTCTCTGTTCAACATTGTTTTTACACAAAACCCATAAGTGTTTCAGTTTTGTTTGTAGCTGTCTGGCTGTATTTGAGGGCTAAGCTCTGAAATGGATTCTCTTAAAACTTATCATTTGGTCTCATTTTTCTGTGCTTTTTCACTTTTGTTCTTCCAAGAAAGCTGTAATGGTTCGGAGGTCTCTGTGAAGTTCTTGAAGGCTCCTCATGCATTCTCACATTTGAACTCAGCAACTTTTGTATTTGAGGTTTTTCAATGTGGGAATGGAAGCATTTGTGGAAATTGTAGCTACACTTGCAGGGTATGCTATATTTCAGTCAAACTAAGCGATACCCTTTTTCTAGTTTGTGTTGCTGTCATTCTCTCTGTCACATATGAGCTCTATCTAGTGGTTAATGATTCAATGTTTGCATACTATCTCAGCAAGTTAATTTTTGTTCCCTTGATTTTCAATGGTAATCACAGCCATGTGGTTTCTTGATTTTCAATGGTAATCACAGCCATGTGTTTCCTTGATTTTCAATGGTAATCACAGCCATGTGGTTTCTTGGTAATTATCTTGGTCTTATACCTCGATGGGAGGATTCCCACAAATTTAATTTTCATTTTTTTTGAGATTTTTTGTTTCTTTTTTGGTAGTATTTGTCCTATGAACGAAGAAACAGGATGGTTATTGGAGCTTGTTTAACCGTTGTAGCTGATCCATGCATGCAGGTGGATGGTGGAATTGCCTCAAACTGTGAGACTAGAAAGGTTTCATACTTGGGGATGCAGGATGGGCCACACACATTTGAAGTCTGCACAAATGGGCTTGAGGAAGTTGGCTGTGCTAGCTATAACTGGACAATTGGTTAAGAACCCTTCCCTAATCATTTTCAAGTAGTTAATTATGTAGAAAATGAAGAACAAAAAAGAAAGCTCAGTGCAGACATATATGTTTTCCAAGTGAAGTGGATAAATCTTAAACAAAGAGAGGCAGTTTGCAGAAGAATGAAGCCTAGCTTCTCTTAGGATCATTTATACTTGCAGCTTCCACCGCCTTCTTTTTTAATTCATTATATAAAGAGTATGTAAAGATTAGACTTTTGTCCAAGTTTAGACTGGAAGAAGTCAATCAGTCTCCAATATTGGGTCCACAAACTAGTGGATTGTGGGAAAACTGAATATACAAGTATAACTACGGACTCTTAAGTTTAGTTGTATTTGCTATGCTAATTTATGTTTTATCTTAATGTTTTGCAGACACAGTATCTCCTACAGCATATGTTACGGCCTCTAGTTCATTTACAAATGCTATATATTTTTCTGTAAATATTACGTTCAGTGAGCCCTGTACTGGTGGAGGAGGTTTTACATGTGTGTCTGCGAATGCCTGCAACGTGAGTAGGTGGCCAACTGACATTCATTACACTTCTTAATATTTTGGCATGTCCTGTTTTATTTGCATTAGTTCTGGTAATGCCAGTTTCTGAAAATTTCCCTCAGCTTGGATGATAGAAAAAACTTCACCAGAAACAAAGAGAACCGTGAATTTTCGAAGTGATTACTAACTCTTATGTTGGGTGAAAAAGCTTTTATGCCATCATAGTTCTTTCTAGTTAAAAGAACGACGAAACAACTTTTCCAGTGTGGAGTTTTCTGTATGAGTAATCTGCAAAATCAATACTTGCTATTCTGTGATGATTAGTATTCTTCTGTTGGCAGATAAAATGAACATAAGTTAATGTTCTGTGCTTTCTTTTCTTCAGCTGTTGGTTTATGGCGCAGGCAAAGTTATACCAACTTCACTCAATGTTCTTCAGCCAAACCTGACATATTCTCTTGTTGTGGGTTTGTCATCTCAAGTTGAATATGGAAGAGTAATTCTGGTAATGGATAAAAATTTCTGCACAGATAATGCTGGAAACAGATTTACAAGGACAGCAAATTCAAGTTTCTTTGTTCATTTTGGTGAGTATGTATGTCTATTTTATATGAAAACCTTTTGACTATCAGCAGTTGTTCCCTTTGCTGAAAGGAGTTGTAACTAAATAGGAAAAGGTTCCCTTGTTTAATTAATTATTTGCAGTGTATTACGTCTCATCAGATTTTATGTTTCTTTCTGGTGATGGGTAACCTTTGACACACTTACTAAAAGCAAAAATAAAAATTAACCTTATCCTTTTTCAGTAGATCAACTTATAGGTGTAATTTACTATATTCTAGAGTTGAAACCATTTTCTCAAGTTATAATTCACATTTGAAGTCAATGCTGTTTTATTGTGCAGACAGGAGAAATGTCTTTGTCAACTTAAGGATTCATATTCTGGAAAGGCTAGTTCAACTTAATGGTCAGACTAGAACAGTGCTGGCAACCAACGATTACAGTCACCTGAAAGTGTACCTGTATTTCTCAGAACCAGTCCTCAATTCATCCACGGAAATTCTAAATTCTTTGAACATAAGTCAAGGTGTGCTCCTTCCTATTAATGGAAAGAACTACGGGAATCGCAGATTTGGATTTATGGTCAGTTGTCCAAAGTTCTGACTTCTGTTGTACTTGAATTTATGCTGATCTTATATCTCTTAGCACCCATGTTTCTTATTTCCCTTACAGGTTGAAGATATATCTAACATTGCCATAGTCACGTTGAGCCTTAACTCAAATCTTATTATAAGCAGACAAGGGACTCCAGCTTCTCCAATTTCGCCTGTAACTTTCCTTTATGGTACACACTGCTTTTGATTTTGAAAGTAATAAAAAGAAAAGAATTGATATCCTATCAGTGAATTGATTTCAGTTTTCTATCTGAATAAAACATTTTTTTTTTCTTTTAACTTTGAACTTAAATGTTGATATTGATACCAGGAAATACCTTCTTCTTCCCTTTCACAAAGATTCTGTTTTCTTTTTTGATAATTATACAAAATGTGTATTCTTTTTCCTTACAACGAAGACCCCTGATTTCAACTTTGTTATAAACTTAAGATTCTCAGAGGCCTGCCGTGAAGCTGAGTACAACATCTTCTATGAGGACAAGGACAAGAGAACACAATATTCCCATATCAATAATATTCATGAAACCTGTATTTGGCTTCAACTCCTCTTATTTATCAGTCTCAGGAGGGCATGTGCAGAGGCAAGTATAATCGTTCTATCAACCTACGTATTCTGGCCATCTGCATGCACTTTATTTTCATGTATCTACTGTACTGTGCATGTCAACATATCGATGATATAAACAGATGTAGCTTCTTAACTTGTTTACCCCTTCTATTTCTACATAGATATGTGCATAATGATTGAAAAATATATGTAATATGGTATAAAAGCATATTTTCTTTAAATTTTTCTTGTATTCTTATCAGAATATATACTCTTCTCCAGCTTTCAACAAATAAGTCTTAGCACATACATCATTGACATAAAAGCAAGTAATGATATAGTATCCATCAATGTTCCTGAAAATGTTACTGGGGATGTTGCTGGAAACAAGAATCTGGCGTCCAATGTTCTACAAGTGAAGCACTGTAAGGATTTCTTTGTTTTACTTTATGATTTTTCGCTTGACAGCAATGAGTTGCACAAATACCATATCCTGATGGAGTTTCAAGGGTGAGGATTTCTTCCTAAAATTATTTTCCTACTTGTTGAATGATGGAAGTTTGAACAATATAAACAGATTCAGTACCTTTGATATCTTCCGTGATTTCTGCACTTGTGACTGCTTCATTTTTGGCAACATCTCTTGCGGCGGGGATTCTCACATTTTCAACTGCAAGCCTTCAAAATTGTTGGACATTTAGAGGACCGTCTTCTTTGACAACCTATCCTGCAAGAAATCTATTTGTATGATACTTAACCTGGTAGATTGTCTAACAACTAATAATTCACATTTTACTTATTTACCATCATTATAGGGAAAAAAAATTACTAATTCGTAGTCTCCTTCTTATTCTGTTCAGAGAATTGCTTGCCACATTCAGGTTTTTGCACTGTCAAGATGGTTGGCAGTTATGTTGCCAGTTGAGTACTATGAATTTGCTAGGGGCTTACAGTGGAGTATTCCCTATTTTGATCTCCCATGGGAGAATGGGCACAGCAGCCTTTTAATGGTGGGCTCTAGTCCTTTTTCCAGCTCAAGTTCCCATATTTCTGAGATTTATGATTCAGAAAATTTCCAAAACTTGCAACAAGAAGAAGAGAATTCAAATGTCGCTGCTCAAGTGTATGGACTGCCACTTGATCCAATGGAATACAGATTATATTTTAAGGTCATAAATGCTAAACTTTCTTGTAGCTAGTTTTCTTCTGTTAGTATGAAATGAAATCTTATGATGAATATTTTTATGTCATTGCAGAACCATAACATCAAACCTGAAGCTGAATATCTGTTAGACCCTCAAAACTCAAATGGGTATGTTGCTGAAATATCACTATCCATTCATTTATATGCTTCACTTGCTTTTGTTGATCTTAAAGGGGTAAAGTGAATGATCAGAGATTGGCTATATTTGCTTTGTAATAAGATAAACTCCCTAGCAGATTAAATAATTATGCTGACAAACATTACTTATGAAGAAACAGTTCTTTTGGTAAAAGTCTAATCAGGAACAGAATTTCCTTCATGTTCTAGAAAATTACATTTGTGTAACTACATATGTCTACTTATAAAGTTTTATCTACAAACCTTTTTTGTCCCTTTTCTGTAGGTGGAAGAATTTTGATAGAGGCATGTTCTGGCTAGGTTTAATTGGTGGTGGTTTAGTATTTCTGCATGTTCTGCTGATTTTCATTCTGAAGTTGAGGAAGAAAAGTTCTGAAAATCAGAAGGGATATGGAGCACTCACATTCCCAAGATTCGAGATATTTCTTTTCATTTTGGCACTTCCTTGTCTCTCTGAGGTTTCTGCTGCTCTAGCTAAAGGTAGTTTCAATGTTGACTGCTTTCCTCCCCCTTAAGCCAAACTATTCTTTGCCTTTATTTTAGTTAAACTACTCTTCGCATACAGTAAGCAAAACATCTTCGGCTTTCTTGTTTATGTGCTCCGGTGGAGATGAAATTAGCCTGTACATGTTTTTAAATTACCTATGAAGTCTTAGTACATCATTATTCTAAAGGGAAAGGAAGTTTCAGAACTGATGATTAGTCTCCTATAGGAAATCATATACATACTCATTTATAGCTTACTTTTATCTTTGTTTTTTGATTGAAGGAAAAGATTCATCAGGGGTTATAGTCGGTGTTCTGTTGTTAGGCATTGTGTCAATTCTGCTGTTATCCTTGCTTGTTTTCCTCTCATTTGGAATTACTTTTGGGAAGCTACTTCAATACAAGGAAGTGCATCGAGAAGGCCGCAGATTTCATTGGTATCAAGAACTCATCCGAGTTACGCTTGGTCCTGGTAAAAGGGGTCAGTGGACTTGGAAAAGGGAAACAAACTCACTCTACTTGATCATTTTAGGCCCCCTATATGAAGATCTAAGAGGCCCTCCAAAATACATGCTCTCACAGATTTCTGGGTCCCACAAGCATGGCGATCGTATAATTGCCTCTGATGATGAAACAGAAGATGCAGAAGCACCTTTCATCCAAAAGCTGTTTGGAGTACTGAGAATATACTACACGCTGCTCGAATGTATGAAACGAGTTTCCCTTGGAATCATGGCCGGCGTCTACATGGAGAACTGGTCTTCAAAAACTCCATCACTAACCTTATTGTGCGTAACATCTTTTCAGCTTTTCTTCCTAGTTCTTAAGAAGCCATTTATCAAGAAAAAGGTTCAACTGGTTGAGATAATCTCGGTTGCCAGCGAAGTTGGTCTATTTGCTTCTTGTGTTACTCTCTTGGGGAAGGAATTTTCATCTAGGCACCAGACTAAAGTTGGCATTTTCATGGTTATACTATTCCTAGTTGGATATATTTCACAGATAATCAATGAGTGGTATACCTTATACAGACAGACAATGCTGTTAGACCCAGCTGAGAAATCTTTCTTAACAGGCTTGAGAATAGCTTCAGTTGGGTGCATACTACTATTCATACCACAAAAGTTTATCCAGAAATTAGAAAACAAGTTCTCACATCCCAGGCAAGGAGAAAGAGATAACACTGTTCCTTCAGCTGAAGGATATAAGAGCTCCAGCCGGAGCTCGGGGTCAACCGAAAAACCATGGCTTATACAGTTGAGAGAAATGGCAAAGGCTAGCTTTAGTAAAGAAGCAAGTGGAAGTGGAAATAATGACCCTTCAACCAGTCGAAGTGGATGGAGTGGGATTTGGGGCACCAAAAGGAGCGGTAGTTCAAGTGTAAGCTCTTCTTCAGATTTCAAGTCAAAACCAAAATCTTTATACAAAGATTTAGATGCTATTTTTGCATCCTAGTGACAAGAAAAACAAAACCATTTATTTATTGATGAGAGGAGAATGATCATTCCCCAGTTGTTTTACGTAAAATTGTTTCTAGAGAGCTGAGCTTACATGACTACTTTGTTCGAAACTTGTCTATGGAGCATTGAAATGACAAATGGTTGGTTCATGGTAATTGCTCGAATTGTGGTGACAGGGTCTTTACTAATACATGGGTTCGGTTGAATGTACAAAATTGAGACTTGTAATCTTGTATAATGAATAGCCATTATTGATCTATGATTATGTACTATGGGATTCATTCACCTAGCTTTATTGGCCGGAATTCGCCTTAATTTTTTGTTGTCCACATTTGTTTTACACTTTCTTTCTTTTTCTTTTTAGGATAGATGAGGCATAACAAGAGTGAGGGGAGATTCAAAAGTTAAATGTGCACGAGGTAATTTTTTCTTGTCATTCTACCTAGGTGGTGCAATTTTCTCGCATAAATTTGATACTATTGAGTATTGACTTATCAAATATCACATTTGACTTCTTGGATGGTGATATACAAGTCCAATTTTCTTGAGAGCAAAAATTAGCTTGAAGAGAAAAAGTAAGTCAATTAATTAAGAACAATGCTCGAGGCTCCAGTTATTATACCATTATATGTTGAGAGCAAAAATTAGCTTGAGAGCAAAAATATCACTTAATTGGTAATAAATTTGATACTGATATGTCGGTATAATAATATTATTCATTAATTAAATCCATGTGGACTATAGAGATTATATGCCACTCCTTAATTGTGCACATTACTAATTTACTACTTACATTGTGTAAATTAATCTTGGGTCTTCTAGCTAAATAGTCTTTACAGCATCACTATTTGCTAACATGGAAGCTGAAAAGCCTAAAATACCTTAGTCGAGCTCAATAGTTTTCTAGTTGAGTCTAGTCTAACGGAGATGAGTTTCTAACACTTATATCTACAAAAATACAAAAGTCAGATTTTTTTTTTTTTCAATTTTCGTATGGTTTTTAATAGGAAACTATCACTTTTTCAAAAATATTTAGAAAAGTAGTATTTTAAAATAGTTCTTATTACCGGTTTCTAGAAACTGGTTACCAGTTATATATCAGTTAAAAATATTTTTGATTACTAATTATTAGTTTTTGAAAACTAATTACTGAAAACTAATTACTATTTTAAAAAATGATATTTTTCTCAATATTTTTTAGAAAACAGTATTTTTTTCTACACAAAACCACCGTATTTTCCAATTTTTTTGAAATACCGTCTAATTTTCCCAAAATTTTTGGTGAATTGAAATTTCCTAGCTCGAACATAAGCGATTTGAAGCTTCAAATCAATAATAAAATGCTTAGATTTTGAGAAATTTATACCAAACACTACCTTAAATTTAAAAAATACGTGTTTTTCTATTTTCTTTCAAAAACACTAGTTTTCTAGGTGCATTTTATATGTAAAATTTGTTCTGTGCATATTTTCAATGTATATGTTTATTGATTTTAAGGTATAATTTTTATCTATGAAATTTATAGCTTGATATACATTTTACGTATAAAGCTATATATTTTTCCAAAAATGAATATAAAAATGGATATATTTTTAAAAAATAAATTAAAAAACAGATATTTATAAAAATCCGTTTAAGAAAACAGGTATATGAACCTTTCCCTATATTTTGATTAAACCTCATAAATCTCAAAAATCAAACTTATAAAATAATTTTAATATACTCAAACATCAAATCTTATATGAGATAATTTTGAAGTTTTAACTAAATTTACCTTAATTTGGTTCTATTTATCTAAATTTTCCCAATTACTCCTATGGATTATTTTGACTCTTTTTCACGGGTTAACATCGGGTGGATTTTTGGTTTTTCCATGGAGCTGAGATTAGAGAAAAATGAGAATCAAGAACCAACTATNATGGATTTCAGTGTCGTCGATTTCGGTTTAGGTCGATCATTAAGACCAATATAACATGAAGAATGCTATTTATCCTGAGTAGGAATAGGAAGCTTAACAAATGACATAAATTCAACACGTACCTGGAAGAAAAGCAAGACATAAATTCAAGTGGACCCACCATTTTAAAGAGAAGCCAGATCGAAAAATTAAGAAGCTTTATTGATGTAGCAGGTGCCACATGGGACGTGAGTAGGACAACACGTGACGGGCTGTGGGCCCGTGGCACTTGGCAGAAGTGCCCCTTACATAATATTTTTTACCTTATTTGCATGGTAAGTAAAGCAGAGGAGGTAAAGCGTTGTAACAGTCAGAAAAGGTGCTGCCACCAAGCTGTTCCATTTCTTGCCACCTGAGAAGCCCACCTCGGCATTTTGCAACACCTGGTCTCAAATCAGACCCTCTTTCTCTCTGCATTTCATACAATACAAAATCAACACGTACAATCATACAGTCATATATGTATGTTATATATAAATCAAAATGGGTTCGGTTCTGGGCACAAACAAAAAGAGCAACGAAGAGCTTCAAATGGCACTCAACAAGGTCAAGCAGATTGTCTCATCTCACCCTGTTGTCGTCTTCAGGTCCCTCTCTTCTCTGTATTTTTATCCTCAAGTTTTGATTTTTAGATTTCCCGAACTTCACTTTTGTTTAGTTTAGAAGATAACCCAAGTCATCGAATAGCATTATCAGTGGAATCTTTAGGTTTAGGGGGAAAACAAAATGGGAAAAGTAGTGAATTTGGGCTTTTGACCTTGATTCTCAAAATGGGTTCTTTTTTTTCCCCCCCCTTTTAAACTCAATATTCTATATAGTGATTTTGGTTTTGATTACAATATGTGGCAGTAAAACTTATTGTGGTTACTGTAAGAGGGTCAAGCAGCTGTTGACTCAACTGGGAGCAACTTACAAAGTCATTGAACTGGATGAAGAAAGTATGTAATTTTTAATTTTGTTTTTCATGAAATATAATATATATATATATATGGTTGCCAATGCAATAGGAATTTTTTTTAGGGAATGTATTTTTTTTAACCGTCGGATCACTGTCTAATTTTCGTCCACTAGTTACCATGATTACTTAATGGTTACGATAAAATGCATAAAAGACGTTATCATTAATATTCTTTCTTTTTTATTTTTTTTACAATAAAAAAAATGTGATCATTAACCAATTTGATACCTGATACCTATGAATAGGAAAAAAAAAATACCAATCTATGTGCCATATATATTTATACACATAATTATAGCGTGCCTTAGTGTTTGCTTGTTTGATGAATCTTGTCTTTCTAATTTCCATCAATTGGAAACCAGATCTTACTTTTGGGTGTATGTGGCATGGTGAAATATTGACTTCAAAAACAGTTTTCAAAAGTATCTTTTGCTGGCTTCAATATATGTATTTGTTTATTTATTTATGAAGGTAGTCATACATAAGAATTCTCTGAAATAGACACTTGTGGCTTCAAAGATATTGAAGTTTTCTTTCTATGAGATTTCAGACTATGGTTGAACTGATCGGTTATCACTGGATCTCAATCTGAATATGTAGATATCACTTATACTGTTTTTAGGAGCTTTTTTGAGCTACGGACTTATAACATGATTAAGCACAATGCTATTTATCACATCTAGATTTATTAACTCGAATAATATCACTTCACATCTAATGAGCTTCACATGGAATTAGACTAGCTTTATTTACTTGAATGATATGACATTATATGTGGCAGTTAATGTTTGAGAGCCGAAAAAAGGCGGTACTTGCGAGTTCTGTTATGCCACAAAATAATGTAATTTATATCTGTCAAGATGTGTAGCATCACTCCATGAGTAAATGTGTTTTCTTTATAGAGGAATCTATCATTTATGTACAGGTGATGGAGGTGATATCCAAGCAGCTCTTGCAGAATGGACAGGGCAAAGAACCGTACCTAATGTGTTCATAGGAGGACAACACATTGGTGGCTGTGACTGTAAGGCCGATCACTTCTTCATATATGTATATATATTAGTTTTTTCCCATTATTTTTAGTCTCTTTTAAGCCCTCTCAAAATCTCTGTAATCTTATTTAACAGAATTGAATAATACCCTTAAAGTAATATCTGTTCTTGGAATATTTGCAGCTGTTTTAGAGAAGTACCAGGCAGGTCTACTTGTTCCCCTTCTCACAAATGCTGGTGCCATTACCGTTAATACTGCTGTCATGTGAAGAAATAAGGCCTTACCGTAGCCTTAAATGTAAACATTATAAAGAGATGAAACTAAATGAAGAGGCATTGGTCTCCTCCTGTTAAAGTTGTGTAATAATATTAGTGAAACAGTATAGATGCTCTTTCTTAGTAAAATACGTGTAAATTTCCAGTGTTAAATGTTTGTGGATTTATCAAACAGAGGAAAAAAGGAAAGTAAAAACATATGATTGTCTTCGAGTGATATGAAATACCCTTTATTAACATTTTGTTGTTGCTTTCATTATTTTTGTTGCAGATGTTTGATATGTAGTTTTCTTTTTTCATGACAAACTATAGAGCTATTTTCCTCCTCTTTTGTTTTTCTCCAAAAAAAAAAAGACGGTGCTAATAATTAAAAAAAAAAAAACAAAAACCAAACATCTGACACTCCTTGCATCTTTAATTGATCCCAAAATATCATTTTAGAGAAGCAGCTACAAAATGAAAGCTTCTTATCAAGATTCAAGCATGCAAAGCATATTTAGAGAAATGACACGTTGGTGGAGGCTCAAGCTGGTCCAAAACGTTTTTCCAAAACTTGGTTGGTGGTCCCTGTTTTCCTTGGTTCACTTTTTCATGGTAAGCCAATTGAAGACGATACCAAAGCTATATTGCGGGTGCGATGATTATGTAGGCCTATGAGGACTCTCCTCGTATCAACTTGTCGAGCACTAGCATTACGGTAGGTAGGGACGATTTGTAGATGGGAAATCTTAATGAAGATTTCTTATAGTCTTTTGTATTAGTCATGAACGAAACTATTTGACAAACACGTGCTAGTTTTGAGTCACCAGTCTCTCGCGATTAGAGATTAGACAAGCGCTAATAACCTTCCCTCAAGCCATGTGAGACTTTACAATGTCTACACGTAATGTTTTACAACTTCAACTGTAGTCCACAGTTTATGAAAGCAATAGGACTAGGTCCTATGGGACATTCACTTTGATTAAAAAAGGAGAACACAAACAGAAAAATTTACATCCAAAAAACCTCTTCGACATAAACCCCTTTCAAAAATAAACATGAAAAAAAAAAAAAAAAAAAAAAAAAAGAGTTCTTATAGCTTAATCAGACTAAGGTATCTTCCATAGAATCTTGGTCCATTTTTAGGTGGAGAATGCATGCTGTGGTAGTAGTACTACTAGGACTGTTCTTATCTTGTGAGGCAACCAAAGCCAGAGAGTCCACTTTCCAGTACTCACCAATCCTCCACTTTTCCCCTCCAAAGGTCCATTTCTTCTCAGCCTCTTTCTTACGCTGTTGATGATCAGTTCCACCAGTGCCATATTCAGAGTTTGAGATTGAGACTTTTCTCCAGTTGCACCAGATTCTTAGCATAATATAAAGCATTGCCAAGCAAATTACTGTAGAAGTTAGCACAATGGCCAGTATTATACCAATCACTTCTGTGTTTGATAACCGCCTTTTTTCTTGCCCCTTAGATTCCAGACATGACACTAATGGTGGGCCGCATAGTCTCCGATCATTACCGATGAAGGAGCTGAGTGGGAATCCAGAAAAGGTTGTCGGTATTTGTCCTTGGAGATGATTGTTTGACAGGTTCAACATGTGAAGGCTGGTCAGCTTTCCAAGTGAAGAAGGAATTTTTCCTTGAAGCTGATTGGTAGACAGGTTTAGTCTCTCTAACTTCATGAGGTTTCCTAGAGACGATGGAATCTCACCAGATAAGAAGTTGTTGCTGAGGTCCAGGATTACCTGTAACTCAGTCGACCCTCCTAGCTCAGCTGGTATAGAACCTGTCAAAGAATTCTCTGAAAGCCTCAGTTCATAGAGCTTCTTACATTGCTGGATGTTTGCTGGGATAGGTCCTGAAAAGTTGTTTCTTTGCAGATTAAGAACATTGAGGGAAGTAAGATCTCCAATCTCTTGTGGGATTGTGCTGGAGAAGTAGTTGCTGTGAAGAGAAAGCTTGAGTAGTTTTGAACAGTTTCCAAGCTCTTTAGGGACTATGCCATGGAAGTTGTTTGATGAAAAGTCCAGCTCTCCTAGCTGTTTTAAGCTGCCTAACCATGGAGGCATTATGCCTGTGAGCTGGTTATTACTTAGTAAAAGGTGCTCAAGCTTTTGACAGTTTGATAGGTGAGGTGGGACTTCTCCAGTCAAACTGTTAAATGATAAGTCGAGAAAATTGAGCTCTGTGAGTTGAGAGAACTCAGGAGGAATGCTGCCAGTAAGGTGATTGTGTGCGAGTCGAAGACGAGTTAAGTTTCTGGATGTGGCTAGTCTCGATGGAAGAGGACCTGAGAAGCTATTATTTGTTAAATCCAAAGCAGTCAGAGAATTTGAACCAGTGAGAGGAACGATGCTTCCCATGAATCTGTTATGGGAAAAATTTATGATTTTGAGATTTTTGAGAAGGGAAAGAGATGATGGAATAGAGCCTTCAAAGGAGTTGTTGTAAAGAGTGATGGTGCTTAGTTCTGATAGGAATCTGAAGGTGGGCGGTAATGAACCTGAAAGCTTGTTATCAGCCAGGACCAAGAACTGAAGCTTTCTGCAGAAACCCAAGCTTGGTGGGATAGGACCAAATAAGTCATTTTGCCTAAGTTGAAGGAGGACCAGTTGCTTAAGCTTCCCAATTGTTGAAGGAATGAACCCTGAAAAATGGTTTCCAAAGAAATCAATTTCTCTTAAGCTTGAGCAGTCTGTTAACTCTCTTGGTATTTGTCCTGTCATCTGGTTATCATAGAGGTAAATGGTTGTTAGCCTCTGCAGCTTTCCAAGCTCCACTGGGATTCTACCTGTGATCCTGTTGCCAAACAGATAAAGATTCTCTAAGTTACTCAAGTTTCCAATTTCAGGAGATAGAGTTCCAGTAAAGCTGTTGTTGTTGAGCACCAGATCTGTAAGGTTCTCTAATCTGTCCAAGAAAGGTGGTAATTCTCCCCCAAAGCCGTTATCTGAAAGGTCCAACTGTTGGAGTGAAGAACAGCTCAAAAGCTCCACAGGAAAATTCCCAGAGAGCTTATTTCGAGCCAGAAGAAGTTGTCTCATGTTCGAATTGTTGAGGCAGAAGTTGCTTGGAATGCTACCACTCAATGCATTGTCAGAAAGAACCAAAGCTGTAAGATTCTTTAGCTGACTACTGAGAAGGTTAATGGTTCCTGAAAGTTTGTTTCTTGACAAGTCAAGCACTTCAAGCTGAGATAACTGGTTAAGCTCAATAGGAATGTCTCCGCTCAAACTGTTTCCAAGCAAATTGAAGTACTTCAACTTTTGAAGGCTACTTAATGAGACAGGAATTGATCCGGAAAGGCTGTTATTTGCCAGGTTCAGAACTTCCAGTGATTTAAGAGATCCCATTGAAGGAGGTATATCCCCTTGAAGCATGTTGTTTGATGCAGCAAAGTTCTGAAGCTCTTCGCAACCATGAATCTCTTCAGGTATGAAGCCGCTGAGACTGTTGCTCTGCAGATCAAGAGAGGTGAGATGCTTCAAGTTACCAATCTCAACTGGAATACTTCCATTCAATTGGCAGAAGGCAAGACCCAATACTCTCAACTCTTTCAAGTTACTAATATTTGGTGTAACCTCACCTGATAACATGTTGTTTCCTATTCTTAGAACTTGCAAGTTCTTCAAAAGGCCTATCTCTGCAGGAATCTTACCAGAGAGATAGTTTGAGTGTAGGAATAGTATTTGAAGATTTTGAAGCTGTCCAAGCTCTGGAGGAATTGCACCAGTGAGGATATTGGAAGACAAATCAAGTGTTTGAAGAGAAGACAACCGCCATAGCTCGCGTGGGACGCCGCCTGATAGTCCTGACCAAGATAGGTTCAAGCCAATTATTTGATCAAATGAACATGTCAGGCCATTCCAGCTGCATACATTAGCTTCCGGAGACCAGTTTTCCATGACTCCTGCTGGATCATCTAGTTCTTCTTTGATTCTCATAAGCCAGTAGGAATCAGTGGAATTCTCTCCATGAGCACCAGCAAGAATAGCAGCAGCTACTATAGCAGAAAACAAGAAGAAGATACCAGCCATTCCTATTAATGACCCAGAAAGAATTTGGATAAAGTATCAGGAACCTGATTCAGAATATTTAATATATATACTTGAGAAACTTGGTTCCATGGAAGAAGAAAGCAAGAGCAAACAAAAGAAGCTTAGGTGTCAATAAAAATCAGCAAAAAGGTTTCTCAAGAAGGAGATGGAATATGACATGGAGGAGGGAACTTGAAAATGCTGGTTTAGAATTTGAACTGGTGGAGTGACTGGATGGTTGGGGTTTATGTAGTTCACTTGAAGCAAGTATTCCTAATTACTTAAAAATATATGGTTTTAAAACTATAATTGTATTAAAAAGCTTTTATCTCTTTTTCATTTTTTTATTTTTATTTTTTCACCTTTTGCAGTTAGCCAAAAGGTGTGGTGCTTCCTCTCCTTTTTCCTCCTCAAAGGCAATATGAAATATTGTAGCATGTCTAACTAGATTATGAGTGTGGGGAAGTGATGGAGATAAGATAGCAATATTGCTGAAAGAAGAAAACAAAAGTTTAGGGAGACCCACTTGGCCTTGATAGAAAAAGAATAGTGGGGCTCTCTCTAGGCTCTATAATGAGTTTAGAAAACTTAGGATGTAAATAACATTCCATATGACATTCAGAAGAATCTTGAAAGGGTCCAGTAGAAAATAAATCCAAAAATATTAAGTAGATTTGACTTGCCAATAGATGTGCTCAAAATTAGTTTCAAGGATTGTCAACTTAATGGGTATAAATCCACTATGTTAAATGAAAATCTCAAAATGCTTAGCAGCTGCATAAAAGACAATACATTCATGCACCTTATACTGTTTTAATCTTTTGCCTAACAATTTCATGGCCAATATCAATGGCCCTTGCTAGTGGAAGTTGAAAAAATATAAGAAATTTGCGGTTTGAGGCTTCTCTTTTGATTGATTGAATGGCCTTAGCAGAGACAAAATGTATCACTTATTTTTCTCACTTGAACATTATATTCAGCCTATGATTTTATTCTCTCTCAATCTCAAGGGTTAATTTCAAAGGAGAAAATTTTCTTCCTCTCAACCTAAACCCACCTAACACCAAATTAAATACGGGAAGAAAACAGAGAAGCAAAGCAACTACTATTTTGATCAATTATGTTGAAAACAGGAATAGTGCCAAAAAAAACCCATGTGAGGTTTGGTTTGATGGATCTGAAAAAACGTTGTGTTGGCTTAATAAGGTTGTTAGTAGTGTAGAGACAGAAAATTTAGTATATTAAAGGATTCTTGCTAATAGAGAACCCAAGCAAAAGAGGACAAATAGTTTGCTTCAATATTGGATTTTCATTGGTAAAGAACTGTTTATTGGGGATCCCTATCAGTTAGAGCTTTGTATCTGTCACTTTTGCTTATTTTTGAGAATTTAAGCTGAGGCAACCAAAATGGATGAAAAGCCAATACTCTAGGCCCACTGAAAAAATCTTAAGAAAATTATATAAAGCAAAACATGCCTTAGACAACTTGTAGCAAGTAGCAACCCCAATGCTAGTTCACATATTTCTTTTTCTCTTTTTCCTAAGGATTGACCGTTACTTATTTGCTCCACAATACATTCAATAATATGTAAATGCAAAATATGCTATTTCTTTGTTATAGTCAAATTTTACATTTCTTCTCAACCTAATCTGAGTTTATAATCTCTAATCTACTGTTTGAATAATAAAGGGGAAAAATGTTAACAAAACACTACAAAGTACCAACTCTAGAATTTAAAAGAGAACAAGAACGTGGCTAAAGTTTAATAACTCGTTACATCACTGTGAGACAAAGGAAAATAAATCAAATACATACAGCCAAAGAGAGAGGGTACATAATTGAAGATGATAATACAGTTGAGTGGGAATATTTTTCTTTTTTTTTTTTGTCAGTAATGCAAGACTTCTATTTATTTATAACAAAGAGGTCTTGAAAATGTACACTTTCCCCCGTAAAGAAATATAAATAGTTTCTTAATTTTCCTCAAAAAGAAAACGAAACCAAAAAAAAAAACTACTGAAGCTTTGACAAGTTCTTTAGCTATCCAAACAAATTTGTGAAAAGAAAAAAAAAAAAAAAAAGATTTTAAGGTGTATCAGTTAAATTAGTATGAAAAGATCATTTTTCTAGTGAATAATCTAGAGATCTTTTTAATAATGAAACTAGTATATATTCAAGAGAATGAATCAATGTCTCTCGATATAATCACATTAAGCTAATATTAGGTGCCCATCTGGTCAAAGTAGTGTATTGCCAAACCACGATTATCTTTTTCATTTTTTTTTTCGGCTGGAACAGTTTGACTTTATTTCTAAACCTTTACTTTTTAAATTATTGAGTACTTTTTCTTCTTTGGTCTAAATTTAATGAAAATGTTGACTTTGGCCTGCCTTGTCTATGGTTCATGTAGCCAGTATTCTCTACACCAATCATCAAACAAGATTCCAAACTCCCAATAAACTTGCTGGAAAGTAGTGCATGGAGTCGTCTGATGAGAAATATGGCAAATTGCATTATTACCTCCATTTGCACATCACCCTCCAGTCTAGTAGTATCACCTATGCTGTCACATTAATCTAATTAGCAACCATACTATCATACACGTAATGTGTCATGTGACAGTCACGTGACCTTTGGTTGGGTTGAGGGCAAAAGTGGGAAAAGAAATTGATTTACAGCATCTCCCTCCCTCCATTCCATGCTGCTTGGCAATTCATGCAGACAGAAAGGCAAACCACCATTACCAAACTACCCTCGTCATAAAAAACTCAGATTTTCTTTGGCTCTATACAAGGTCTGTTAAGTCTGTGAAAGCACATTTTTTGAACAGGAAATAATTTATTTGAAGTACTTAACAAAGTTTTAAAGCTCTTTATTCAAGAAAATGAACAATCTGTGGCAGAAAAATTTTTATGTACAATGGGTAATAACTTGAAAGAAAGCACATGGAAATAGAAGCACCGAAACAAAAAAAAATCACCAATTAGCTTTCTTTCCTGTATACAAAACCTAAGACAACCTTAGTAACTAGCTTTGGATTTTAAAGCCGGCAAAACATGACAGAAAGATCAACTGCTGCTTTTTCTGAAGTAAGAGGCAAGTAGTTTTACCGGTTGTAATATGATGCTTCATTGAGCAGAAACAGCAGTTGATGGGAAAAATCTCATAAGGACGCTTGATAGAGACCAAATGCAGATAACCCCAAGACACTGAAGGACATTTAAAAGTGTTCCTAAAGAGCTGTTTATTGCCAAGTTATGAGAGGTCATCTCAGCTCCTCTAACAGTAAACGATAGAGCTGTTACCAGTTGTGCTGCCCTGTTCAGTTGGTGCAATCTATAAACCTGTCAAGCATAAAAGAAATCTTCGATTTACAGGCTATAACAAGTACAAAAGTCTAAATTATATACAGATCATGCGTGATGCAACTAATCTTTTTCGTAGTTTTCAAATGGTTGCCAACTGAGATAACAAAACAAAGTTGAACCCAACTTAGATAGAACTGTCCTTACTTGGAAGATAATTGGGATAACAGGCCACGATGGCGACTTCATATATCTTGCATACTGCTCAAATGCAAACTGGACAACTATACCAACCAGGTATGGTGCAAGAGTAGCAGATGCGGCCGGGCCAGTCCAGGGCCATACCAATCCCATTGTCACCATGGGAATTATAAGGCTAAGTACCAAAGCAGCAACAGTAAAGACTCGTTGACCGAAATGTGAGGTCAGGGTTTTACAACTATTTGCAGTAGATTCTGGTACAGCAGGCCTTCTTAAATGGTCAATTAGAAGAAGAAACAGAGCAACACCACAATAAAAAAGAGCTTCCGTGAAGAACAATATGAGGAAATCTGATAATTGGAAAAAATTTAGCACAGTTTTAGAACAAAGTAAGTCATAGCATAACAAGGTACAATCCACTAGATCTATGCAGACATCAACTAAGATAATCTAGCCTCTAACTAATTAAAGCATCTCTAACGAAAAAAAACAGGAAGAAACACAGGACATGAAACTACCCAAAGCAGTGTATTCCAGTGCAAGCATTCTCACCTGTCAACAAAGAGTCCTCAAATACAGCTGAGAGCATTCTGCGCAAATACAGGGAGGGAAATACAAAAGAGGCTACAAGTACAGCTGGGCCAATAAACCATAACAGGTTATTATGATTCTTTACTGGGCTAGACACGAGGATTTCATCGTCTCTTTTGTAGGGCCGGTTATAAAAAGAGACTAAACCAGGTTTTCCACCAGTACCATCAAATAGGAAATTAGGACTGCTACCAGTAGATACATCTTCAGCATTAGGATGGTGGTTTTCTTGTTCAGAAGCAACTAATTCTACCTCATCATGCTGTGACTGCTCTTCAGAAACTGCATAGAAAACACTGCACCACTTCCAGGACCTTTCCCTTGAGTTCATTATTCCGTGAATAAATTTGCACGACTTTTCTGCTGATAATAACAAAAGCAGCATACACAACAAATTCAGAAAAATTATTAGCACTATGGGATCTCACAGGCAGTGAATTAAGCAATAATTACATCACTCAATGAGTCGATTTGTATGTACAGATTTTAGACCAGAAGTACCAATTATCTGTAAGTAGAATACCGAGATTCCTTATGTTCTCTTTATCCGTAATAACTATTAAACATACTAAGTACCTTGCGCAAAATTCAATTTAGCAACCTAAATTGTACTTCTGAGAACAAATGTTGGCATTTTGAGAATTTTGCAGGGAATCAGAAAAGTTACCTCTAGTATGTCTTAGCAGCTGACCTTCATGTTGCTGGTTGTTGTATAATCCTCGTGATAAGCTCAGCTGGAGATGAAGCAAAGTATTGACATCAGCTGAAGCTTATGATGGAGTTCTTCTGAAAAAATGCTCTTTAGTGATTTTAGATGGCAATGAAAAATCCTCTTTAGTGATTTTAGATTAAAATGGAAGATGGCACGAAATCCAAGAAATCAAATTGAAATCCAAACTAAAAAAGCATCTGAGTGCTCTTTTATTTGATTAGAATCGTCAGAGTTGTCAACGATGAAGAAATCCAGAATGAAGCATTTAATTCTGTATCCTTTTGTGCATCACTAAGCCACTGAAGCTCATAGTACCAATAGAAGTTTATCTTTCTAGTCCATATTTTAGATAATAAACTACTAGTAAAAGAGAACATGTATAAAATGCGGATAGCCATTTTCAACAAAACTTTAACAAAAATATTTGTGGTCAGCAGCACACCAGATTGTACCTTATTTCCCTTCATTAGTTCTTGCAAGGGCCTAGATTGCTAGCAAAATTTAATATCGTTTTCTAATCCTATAAAAATAATGATTTCACTCTTAAACAATGTCTAAAACTAATACAACCTAAATCCAATCCATGTGGTGCCCTCATAAAGTCATTGTAATTCATATCGTCCTTTCCTTCCCTTACAACAATTTGTTAGACTTTTATCATAAAGAAAACTTGCAAACTATTTTGTATAGTAATTCTATGATTCCAACCAAAGAACCGAAACGCTAACAGTCAGCGAGACACATTTTCAAGTTTCAGATAATCTTTACGAAAAACACCACAATATAAGTCACTAATACTAAAACTGAGAAGCCAAGCAGAACCCACAATGAGCTATTTAAACCATCCTTCAAGGTAAACAAATTAAAAAGAACAAGACTTTATATGAAAAAACATATTTCACAACTTAAACCATGATATCAGACACCATATAATCTGTACCAAGTGTTATGTTCCTGAAAATTACACCAATCCTCAAACAAGCTGGACACATCTCAGTCACTTGGCCATATTGATTACATTTGCTTAAGTGAAGCCATTAAAGCAGTCTTTTTTTTTTCCTTCCTCTCTTTAGAGAGACATTTAAAACACAAAAAGCAATATGTGAAAGAAACTCAATTTTTAAGCTATTGAAAGCCCTAATCACACATTTTCACAACGTGAAACGTCAATCGTTTATAGATTAGAGTCAAACCTGAACAGGACTTCTGGTCCGAAGAGGAGAAGAAAGAGCTGCGGACAAGCAAGAGAAGGAGGAGCCAACTTTAACAGCCATTACTCAAACAAAAACCGGCCCAGACCAGACCGGACCAAGCCAAACCACTCTTAACACTGACTCCAAAACCACAAGCTGATGACTAATTGAAGAGAACCCATTAGAGTGTAAGGAAAATTAAAGGTACCCAAATGAGAAATTTGACAAAAAATGAAAAAAGAGATTAAATTTCTCGAAGGAATTCGGAGATTTTAAGGTACGGATACATATATATATATGCAATATTAATATATCTACTTATTTTGTAGTATTGAGGATCCGAGTGAACTGAAAAAACAGCACAGAGCGGCGTGTTTTGTTTGTTCCAAAGTGAAAGAAGAGGTGGGGTTGAAGACGATGAACTTTTTCTTTGGACATGTAACGATTTTTCCTCCTGCCAGTGGGGCCCTTACCTTTGTACTGTTCAGCTTCACTTACAAGAGTTTTTTTCTCTTATTTTTTTGGGTTTAATTTATCATTTATGCACAAATGGTCCTGCACTATCTCAATTTCGTCTTCAACGCTTAACTATGGCAATAAAATCTATGAATTTTTTGATTTATAACAATTTACATCTTAGACTATTTGAACACAAGTGATGAACACGTTGTACCATATAAAAATGTGTTTAAAGAAAAACAAACTAAACAAAAAAAAATTTAGAGATAGAAAAAGATATATTCTTCGTATTTTTTAGGATAATTAGAGTTGCACATTTATAGGAAATATTTATATGATTATTTATTTTTATATTTAAAATTTTTAAAAAAAAAAATTTACATTTTACCATGTACTTTTTATGTATTTTTTTTAATCAAAAATTTAATAATTAGTTACAATTTAAACAATCTAAAACTAAATTATAATAAATCAAAAAATTTAAGAATTTAATTACTACGTTCAATGAAAACAAAATTGTAACGTATTATATACTTTAGCACCATTTGTGCCATTATTCTTTTCTTTTTAACTTTTTGTTTGGATAATTACACATACACCCCTTGATTTATGTCAAAAATTTTAGCGCAACGCTATATGATCATATCAAAAATCATCACTAGCACCCCCATAAAACCAAATATATTTTCCTTACTATTTATTTGTTTTATTCATATTCTTAAAATTTAAATATTGCTATTTCAGTATAGATAGTTGGTCATTATATGAAAATTTTATGTTGAGGAATGTGAATGAGACCGTCCTCCATTTCTTTTTTTATGAAAATATCACGCCTTGTCCATGTTTTTTTGGCCACGAGATTTACTTTTTATGTCTATAGTAGTACATATAAAAGAGCACCTCTTCGTCGAACCTTTTTTAAAATTCCATTTGTATCCTTTTTTCCATTTATGTCCTTTTCTTTTTAGATTCTTCTTTCTTTGAAATTCAATAAATTAAGAAACTTATTCATTAAAACAGGATAATTTGGTACTTCCACTTTTTCTTTTGTGACCTTTGTCATTTTACAGACAAATGAGGCGGTGGCCTAATTTATGGAATGGCCTTATTCTGTTCGTTCTCATCCAGTCCTTTAATCCGTATAATTTTTTTTTTTTTGGAGCTAATTTCTTTTTCTCATTTCTTTCGGTGACAGTGGTAGTTGCAGCATGGAAATCCTTTTATCTAAATCTTGCTCATTTAGTTATACGATTAGGTCCTAAAAGGTGTTAAAGTAAAGTTATGTTGAAAGTGAGTTACATTGTTATCAATATTATTTCGCTTTTGTGTTTAATTTTTGAATTGCTGGATTGTATTTTATGTAATATAATTTTTAAGTTTTGCTGTTGGGATTTTATGGTTGGTTGATATGAATATAAGGATTTAGGATTTTTTTTTTTTTCCTGCAAAAATTTGCTCTAACTTGTAAGATACTCTATAATAGAATTGATATCTATTGAGATCAGAGATTTAAGGTAGGAATTCGTTCAATACTTTTTGTGATGTAGTTCTTAATAATGAATGAACCGTAAAAGGATCTACGAAATCCCAAGAATTTTCCAAGTTAAAGAAAAACAATGTTTTACTATAGTCTGTAGGGAGCAAAAATTTTAGTCGTATATTTTATGAACTTTATTTGGATTTTGAATTTCTATTATTTAGATTGGTGTACTACATATAATCCAAATTGAGATGTTGATCTGTTTCTAAATCTTTTGGAAATCTCATAGTATCATGTTACAACTTCGTGTGAATTACTTTAATATCTATCTCTCTTTCTCTTTCAACTTCTTTTCAGGTAATTTTGTTGATCTACACCACTTTTTGTGTATGACTAGAAGAATACTTGGATGACATCTTGATGAAACGCCATTTTTTTTCTTTCTATTGAATATTCCTTGACCTATAATCATGAAACGTCATTTTTTTTTATTTTTAGCGAGATATTACTGGACAGGGTTAGGAACTTTCCCATAAAAATTGCAAGCAGCTACTACGATAATGTATTATTGTATCAATTTATCTCTAGATTCACAATTCATGTTTGTACAAGAATCATATAGGAGTTCTTTCTCATGTACTTTTTGACATGTGCTTATTAGATCTTTTACCCTTTAACTGTTTCTGCAAGAATCTATAGAAATTTAGTCTATTTCTTTTGTTTATCTTATTTAAGTTTGTCTGTGGTTTCTATAGAATTCTTGGAAAGTAAGTGTAGGCGAGTCATGAATGTAGACTCTTCATGTTGTAGTTGCCGACTGTATGATACATTAGATCCCAATTAATTAATTTTGATTCAAGGAGTTGTATCTTGAATGCAATATTTCAAGAGATATTATTTAATGAAATTTTATCTAGATACTGTCTTTGCAATTGTAAAAGTTCAAAGTTAGGAACTTTGATTTTGGCAGTTTAGATTTATCATTGTAGTTGTCCCTATTTTTGCCTTTTTTTTCTTTGCATGCTAAATTTTGTTTAGAATAGTCACTTTAAAATTCTTATTTGTTTGCATCTATCTTATGTTATCTGCATCATGGTTTAAAACCATGATGTGTAAGTTTTTAATAAGTTTGAACATTTTCAAGTTCATGATTATCACGAGTACCTAAAATATCTAAAGTATGCACACGAAGCACCAAGTTACTTTATAATTTCAATTCCTCTACAAAACAATCAGCATTTTCGTTTACATATTTATTCATGGTAAATCTATTTTGAGCTTAATTACTGAGTTTCTAGTAGTAAAACTATCGAAGCATATGTTTAAATTTTTTTGTTATAAATACTATGCACAAAATTTACGATACAGTAATTTAATCGACGTGTAATATTACTAACTATAGAGTATGTAATACATGTTTAGAGTTATTTTATTTCTTTCACAAAACTAGTACTGTATAATACTAATTTTATTTTTCAGATAATTACATATATAATTAGTGAAACATATAATGTGTACCGTGTCACGGTCAGGGAGTTTCAATGTTAATAATGACCGTGCAGCATCGAGACTTCCCAAGTCTCGGTCAACCTTCCGCTTATCCGTGTACCATGGGTCACTTTTTTGCGCTTTTAGATGTGCAAGCCACACACCTATAAGAACGACTCCCGCTGAGTCTTGCTCATAATCAATTGTGATGGCTTCCATGTGCCACAGCTTGCACCAAGCTACTCGCCCCGTTCATAGGTTCCCAACATGTCATTGAGGTTCATGTCACACGCCTTCTCATCCAAGGATGCTCACACCTTGGTGGCATGTGTCACTAGGTGCCAAGACCAAGTTGGCACTCTGTTTCATCTAATAAAGCTCCACTAATACCTCTCAGGTAGCTCCCGTGGCACTAAGGGTGTTCTCACGCCCATAGGCCACTCATCATGGCAACAAGCTCGTTGGAGTGCTAGCAAATGCCTACGATTCCTTTGTGGCTCGCAGCCTTGTGTGCAATCTTCTCGTTTGGGGGTGTAACGCAACCCACCAGTTTCCCACTTACTAACGAGGCCCACGTGAGGTCTACCGGTGACCAACACTTGTTGAGGGATGCGTGGTCTTGCCATACCACCTATCCTCTAATTGTCCCGCTACACAAGTGGCTTGCATGAGGCCAACTTATGTTGAGGCATGCATGGTTTTAGCACACAATGCATCCTTGGCCTCCCCATGAGTGGCCTTCCTGTCACCATCTCATGTTGAGGCATACGTAGTCTAGGAGCCTCACGCACCCTTGAGGAAGCTGAGTCTGCGAACCATGCTTACAACATAACGGCCAGCAAGTCAAATGCACCATTGAACCTCTAATATGGAGACTATGCGCAATATCGGGCAGCCAATACTATCCACGAGTCTCTCCTCATCGTAGAAACACCAAGGGTCCCTTCGTTGTTCCTTGGTACCTGCCCCTACAAGCACTCTTCGTGTGCTAATAGGTAGCTTACTTAGCCATCGGTGCCCACTGTAGTCGAGGGTGGTGAAGAGCCAACACCATGCACCTCCCTAAAAAGCATTTTGAGCTTTTGGCCATATTTCCTAAGAAAACTTGATTTTTACCTAGAAAGCATACAGCCTATTAATTACTTTTCTTCAACATATCAACGAAATGATTGCATATTTGTGATCCTCTCATCGAGGAGATGGGGTCCTCCCGACCAGAAAAATTATCGAACATAAGACGAATAAGTCAAAAAATCCCAACTATGTCTCAAATAAAATAAAAAATTTCAAGTATGTCTCGAAACTCCACGTAAGTGACCGTAGGCAAACTCCCATGGACAAATCTACGTGGTTAGTTTCCTAGGCTTACTCTTATCATAGACGAGCCTTCCCGCGGCAAGTTAGACATGGCACGTAACTCCTTTTGCTGGTTTTTAATCTATGTACGAGAATCATGCATGAGCTTGTTTGAATATAATTTATATTTGACTTCAGCTATTTATTTTCAGGTTTTAGATATCAAATTCATAGATTGAATTGGATTTTATATTTTTGATAATTACACTAAATTTTGCTAATTTTCTTAGTATCATTTATCATGATTTGAGAAAGTATGCTATTAGGATACACAATAATCTTTGTACGATGAAAGATCTGATATAAATATTGTACCGACGACTGATTGATTGATTGAATGAAATAACTTTTCTTTCTAAAGAAAAAAAAAAAGTCAAAACTAATTTTTTGGTCAAATTATAGTTTTTATTTATTTATTTATTTATTTGAATTTTAGAAGTATTGTTCTAATTGATTTTGATCAAAAAGTGTCGTTGTAATTTTGACGTAAATTATGAAGTGTCAAACCATGAGTTTTTATCTTCTTTTTACCCTTTGCGTTGCTACTTACCATGGATTTTTTTTTCTTCTTATTCTTCTTCTTTTTCACATTCATTGCCCCTTTTTTAATTCCCTCATTTTTTTTCGGTTGCATTTTTCTTACTTTACCTGCTTTTTTCTAAAAATTCCAAAAAAAAAAATGTATTATTTTAATGTAATTTTCCTTTGATTGTGACCTTGAGCATACCTTGCTTCTTGGCAGTTGCCCTGTTTAATACACGGTGCGAATTTGCAGCATTAGAACTTGCTATGGTATGGACACGAGAAAAGGAAAGACGTGTATAAAATTGCCAAGGTTGTTCGGCTTACTAAGACACCTTATAAGAGTTTGTGGCACACTAGGCTATGAACAATGGAATATGCACATGTATTCCCTTATCATAATCCCACATTTGAGAAATACATGTATTCCCTTATCATAATCCCACATTTGAGAAATTTATTTGATTGAAAGCAAATCGTAGATTCATAATAAAAGAGAATCAAATTTTGCCATTCCAATTTCATTAACCATATTAGAGATGACAAGAAGTTGTGTTTTTGTGTTCTAAAGAAGAAATGGAACATTTATCTTAGTTTCATTCTAATTAAGAATTAGTAAAGATGACCATAAAGAACACAATCTATACTTAATTTCTCACACAGAATTTGGTCAAAAGCAATTTCCGATCCTTTTAAACAAGCGTAGCCAAGAGCGAAGAAAACAGAGGGAGGAATGGAATGCATAAGAATTAATTAGTCAAATAACACGACATGACAAATTATCCCAAGAAACCTAAAAGGAAAAAGAATAATAAGCTTGAAACATTAAAACACCCTATTGAGAGAAGTACCAGAGTTCCCAACGATTCTATCTCATTAAGGATCCTCAATAATAAATTAGAGACTAAAATACAAAAAAAATAACTTGATACCAACCTCATCCAAAAATTAAATTACTGCCTTGATAAAAATTACAGAAATCAGATAACTCTGCACTATCATGTTCCTGCTCTAGCTCAAGATACACAGAGAACCCCAATTCCAAAAAACGGGTTGGCTAACTGTTTTTTTCAGTAAATATCAACTTCCTCAAAAGTCACCATCAGAAGCGACTCAATTTCAGTCCCTCTCTGACTGAAGACCTCTTAAAATACACTCTCTCCAAATCTAAATGAGGTTAGCCCTCTTTAGGAATCTGATCGTTCTGCAATAATATGGCCATATTGACTCCACAAAATCAATGAACTTTTCTCCTATCCATTCTTCCAATTCTTTCAACTTTCTTTTGGACGACTCCTTGTAGTTCATGTTTTTAAAGTTTACCACGGGTCGCCAGAAGCGAGCATAAACTTCCTCTTTAAGCTTACCTTGTACAATATAGCTGTAGGCAACCGTGAAGTAAGTGGGTAAGTTCTTAATAACTTTAACAGTCTGCTTGAAGCTGAAGACATAGAGTGCAAACAACCACCCAAGCATCTTAATGTAAAGAGCTAGAATAACGGGACCAAGAATCCACAAGGGTGTCAAATCCTTCGAAACTTCAGCCCCATATATCACATTAACTGCCAGGTACAAAGGGATGCTGCAGATTAAGCAGATGAATTATGAGCATAATATATAAAGGACATCAAACCGTCAAAACTTTGATTATAGAGCTAACTGACTGATGTGAAATGAAAAAACATACAAATACAAAAAAGACTATTTAAGTCATTCGCACAAGGCAAAAAGTTGGCAAGTGCAATCCATGGTTCAATAAGATGATGACCAAAACACGAATAGTAGAGCAATTGAAAAACTGAGATTCTTTACAAAATTACATATACTAAATTTTAGACTAAGGTGAACCAAGTGAAAGAAGCTCCAACAACAATAAGATATCTATCCCTGCTTAAATGCCTAAGAGGCTAGTAACTCATATAACCGTTTTCCTTCCACTGAGTTAATTCTTAATCAAATTAATTTCCTTGTAATTTACTAGTGATAAACCAATGATCAGCAGAAAAACAGTACTAAAAACCAGTTGACATAAACAAGGGCCAGGGGTGTTCATATTCTAGATAATATGAGGGAGGAGACTGAGAGAGAAAGAAACCAATTTTACTTACAATATTAGCAAGGGTATCTTAACCGTTGCATCCAGACTCAGACAGTGGCACCAAACCGCCTTTAGAAGAGCATTTGTTTCCTTCTTCTGAGTCCTGAGTTCGGATTCTGATGTATCAGTAGGAGATGGTTCCTCTCCTATAATGCCATCCACTACTTGATCTGAGGATTGCGTGCGCAGGTTTGTCAGCCATTTCTTGAATAGTCGATGAATAGCAGGCGATGACACACTCTCATTTGCCTCAGGGGTGTAGGAAAGTGAAACATCATTTGCCTTCGAAGATTCAGTTATGGGGTCCCCACTCTCCTTTAATTTGACCGAGTTCTTGGCACTCTTTGATCCACTTGCTCTACCTCCAGGTTCATCATTTCGAGCATTACCTTTAAAGGCTGAAATTCGCAAAGCTTTAGGTTTTGGTCTGCTTACACAAGAAGGCCCTACACTGTGGAATGAGCTTTCTGAATTTGTGTGATCAAGATAACATAGAAAAACGGTTTTGTTTGTGTGAATCAGTGTAGCATGCATGACTAAAACAGTTAAAGAAGATTAAAGATGCAGTGACTATTTCTGAGCACATAAAGACTAAGGAGAAGTGTAAAACATGATAACCCAAGTACCCATAGGTTCCAAGGAATAGAGTCAAAAATCCCACTCTAAATTTTTCTTTTTCTTTTCTGCAAATCCAACTTCTTGCCCTGGGTTAGTAATGAGAAGTTTTGAGCACAAGTAAACTACAAGCGAGAATTTTCACACACACACAACCAACAAAAAAAGGAGAGAATAGTGGGGAATTGGGGATGCTCAACACTTCCAGAATAGTTGTAAATTTGTAATACAATCTTTAATATGTAAATGTTAGGAATATTAATACCATTCTTGGCTACCTCAATTTCTTTTAAAGTCACACCTTAGAATTTGCTTATTTGTCACTATCACTGGATGTCAGCCCAAATAGTTCTGGTAACTCACAATTCTCATCTACTCTGTTTAGATTTAGAATTTAGAATCATTCCCTATTTATTTCAAGCATACAAAACCACTTATTACTTAATCCAAGCACAAAATTTAACTTGTAACAACTTATAGACAGAAAAAGAGACAGAGTAAAGCATGTATCTTCAACCTCAAGGAAAAAAACCAAAAAAGACGCTAAAGAAAGAGTATCCTACCTTGAAGAAATATTCCGTTTTAGTAAGAAAGAATCATCTTTCCTCCCAGCAATGTGAAGTGTTGTTACATATCTCTTCAATTTAATTCCCCTTATCCATGGTAAAGGCCTTGAGGGAAATGTCACATAAGAACCCTGGAACAAAGTAAATAAAAACTTAAGAAAATAATGATACTGTTCAAACAAAAATGTACAGCGATTAAATACCAATGAATACTTACATGTAGTTACTTACCAACATACATAAATGCATAGAGAGAGAGAGAGATGCATAGAGAGAGAGAGAGAGAGAGAGAACTGATGAATACTTGCATGTAGTTACTTACCAGCATACATAAATGCGTAGAAAGAGAGAGAGAATCTCCCCCATAAACCTAAATATCATACATTTTGCAGATATAATGTGATGTAAACGGCACTTGTAAATTACCTGCATTTGATGGGTGACCAATGCCATTCTCTCTACCTTAACCACCAACCATTAACCCAAAAGGACCTAGATAAACACAAAACATTCATAAATGGACGGAAAACCGATGCAGCTGAGTAATTAGTAGTTTAGACTCTAACTAGGAGTCTAGAAAGTACAGAGAAATCTGAGAAATATTGATCAATATCATTAATGACAAAAGAATGAAATAGAACTCCAAATACTTGAGAATCCTAATAGTACTACCAGGAAGGGTTCAGAAATCACGAATAGAACACATCATGTACTGATGTATAAAGTACTACTTCAAAACCAAAAATCTAAACAGGGTCTCTATATACCACCAAAGCACGTTCCAAGCTACATAGCAGACTGCACAAAATAATACTTTCTTTTTTGAAAAAAAAATAAATAAATAAGTAAATGAAGGACCATCACAGTGTCACTGACAGGACAAAGTTCACTCTCATACTAAGTAATACAAAAATCAATGCAACAGTCTAAAGAAACCAGGAAGAAAGCGAAAATACCAAAAATATTCCAGAATATATGAAAAGTCCCAAACTTTTAATCAACACAACCCAAGAATTCCCGAAGTTCATCTTTTTCCGGGAAAAGTTCCCAAGTTGACTCATAAGGAACATGAACGCCACCAAAAACTTAACCAAGAGCTTTAACTTGGCATCACGTAAATGCTGAAGATAACATAATACCCATATACACACACATATATAAACATAAATAAATAAGACTTACAAATTCTACCCCAATGTGACTCCAATTACAAACTGTGTTGTTTCTGCCACCTTTAATACCAAACAATAACATGAAATTCTATCCCCTTCCCCCTAAATGCTTAGCAAACCCAAACCAAGTCTCCCCATTAAAATTATAGCAGAAATTAGGCCAAATTTCGAATATTCCATATGGTACTAAAAAAAACAACACAAACCCAAAACTTCTATTTTCTCTTTTTCTTCATTTCAGTAACCAGAAAAAAAAAATATTAAAACACACATGAAAAGCGAAATTCTAGATAGACAAAACACCGTATAAACAAAACCCCATAATCAAGATAAATAAATGAACAAATAGAAGTGAAATTAAGACTAACCAGTGTGGTTGAACTCATTGAAGCCGTACCCAGTACAGGAAACTAAATATGATTTCTGGATAAGAAGAAGATGGAGAAGAAACGACCTATCTTATCTTTATTCCCAAATTGAATTTGGAAAATGAAGAAGAATAAAGACTGATTGATTGGTTCAAAAAGTGAATTTCTAGGGTTTATTAAGGAATCCCTTTTTCTCTATTTTTTTCCCAAAAAAAAATAGATTTAACGGTGGATATGGTGATGATGAAGAAGCAAGTACAGGGAGAAGCAGAAGGAGAGAGTAAGGTACGGTAATAAGCCAACCGGTTTAAATGGGATTGGAGAAGGAAAATTAGAGAGAATTTGGGCTTTACAAGAAGGCCCATTTAGAAACTGGGTGAACTGGGCCAGGTTTCTCGGCCCTCAGCCTATAAGTGATTTTTTCGAAAAATTTGGGTTGATATCCATTTTTTACTTGATTTTAATATATATCCATTTTTCTCTTTTCATGGCTAAATAGTCATGTATGTATATCTTCACAGCTGGTACATATACTTATATAACAATTTTAGTTCATGTAATGAGTACATAAATTTTTATATTTAGTATATAACATTTTACTCCTAATACATATGATATGCTTATATATTAATCATTTTTGTTATAATATTTTAAAATAGATATTTATTTAAAATTGACCCAAAATTTGGTCATTTTGCATACCAGCTTTTTTTTTTTCTTGAGAAAATTATGCACAGTACAAATTTTTGATTAAGTTCGGTTTTTACGGTACTATTTTTCAATTCTTTTGTTTTCTACGGTGCGGGGGATAAATTACGACTTCTATTAACTATTCCTATATTTTGTCGTTTTCGAAGCTTCACATTATGCGCTTTCTTTGGGGCTTGTAAATATTATCTGATCACGTGTCTTTTTATTTCGAATGTTTTCTATTTATTTTGCCTTTTTCATTTTTTTAAATAAACTATTTTTGGGGACAGAACTAAAACTTAGGATATAATTAAATTTTTAGGATAGATTTTTTTCTTTTAAATATTTGTATACTAGTTTATTATTAATTAACCCTTTAGTAATTTTCCTTTACACAAAGTTGTATTTTTAAGTTTTTTCATTTATTTTTATTTTTGTTTTTTTGTTCTTGAATTAACTTTGTATAGGAGAGCTTTTTTTTTTTTAGAGTGGAATAAGGAATTATCCTTTTAGGATAAAATTACTTTTTTTTCCTTTTAACTCTTGTTATATTGTTCAAGCGGTCTAATATTCTCTATTTAAAAAAACAGAAGTTTTGTCCAAAATACCAAGTTTGGTGTGTTTCGTAATCCTATCATCTAGTTACTGTGATATCATATCACGAGAGAATTCAAAAAGGTATTTGGTGTTCTCTATTACCAAAATAAAATCCTAGGTAGTAGATATTGATATCTTACTCGGTTATAAATTAAATAAGATATATTATCACAAATATTCTAGCCAGTTAAAAAAATTACCACATATATCATATTCATTTATCATATCGGGTAATAAAAAAATTATTATCATAAATATCTAACTTGATTATCATAGGTATCCTACACAGTAAAAAAATTATCATAAATATCTTACCTAGTAAATACAAAACATTATTATCATATAAATCTAACTTAGTTATTAGTAGTATCCTACACGGTAAACAAAAATAGTTACCATAGGTAATCCTACTTGGTAATTTGAAATATATATATATATATATATATATATATATATATATATATATTGGCATCTGATTTGGTTAAGTATTTTATCTTGTTAAAAAAAAGGTTGCCATTGATAACCTACTCGATTACCACATGTATCCTACGTAATAATGAAAAAATATATATGTATACAACCAAATATGTATCCAACTAGGTTAAGAAAAATATGGTCACATGTATAGTCTGATTGTTAACCATAGCTATCTCCAATATTAAAGTATTGAGTTCAAATCCTCCCACCTCAAATTGTCAAAAAATAAAAACTAAGTTAAGAAAAATGCTACCATTGGTATCCCTCAATAAATAAAAGAAAATAAAAATTACTATTACTATAAGTATCATACTTATTTGCCACAGGTATCCAAGATATCCTACTTGGTTACTATAGAATCATACTTAGTAAACAAATAAATAAAAATTGTTTACTAGGCATCCAATTAATATTCTACTTGGTTACTATAGGTATGCTACCTAGTAAATTAAAAAAGAAAATTTGTTATAGCTATCATATCCTGTTAAAAAAAATTACCATAGGCACATTACCCAACTATAGTAAATATCCGAGAAAATTAAGAAAAAATTTATTTTAAGTTTCCTATTAGCTTGATAAGATACTTATGGCCATGAAATTGAAGGGGTAATTGTGCATCTTTAATTGTACTAAATAAATAAATAAGAAAATATAAGGTTAGCCTAGTAGAAAAAAGTTAATAAAAGAATGTTTAGTAGAGGAAGAGAATTTATATTTGCTAAAATAAAAAAATCACAGGTAGTGAATAAAAACAGTTGAAAAGCTTCATAAAGTCTCTAACATTTTTTTTCCTTTTTAAAAAATAAAGCTACTGGCAAGCTGATAGGCGCATAATGTTCACCTTTCGTTTTTTTTTTTATTAATTTATTTTTGCAAGTCAGACGGAGTGTGTCAGGTTACCTTTTCTTTATATATAAATATATTTTTACTGTCAGGCCGTATTGTAACTTTACAGATGGTATTTTTCTACTTTTAAGCTAAAATGTCCGTATTTTTAGTAATTTTTTTCGTGCATCTGTATTTTTTAAAGTGTTCTATAGAAATTAGTATTTCTCTAGTTTCCCTTTTTTTTGGTTACTATTTTTTTGGGTTACTTTTTGAGTGTTGAATTTTCAGAGTGTTTGCTTTGGACGATTACTTTTTGATATTTAATAAAAGCCACAAAATAGTTAATAATTTATTGAACATCTCATGTTAATTTACGAAGGGAAGAGGAAAATTTTGTAATCCCCCATTAAAAAAAAAAAAAAGAAAAAAAGAGAAAGGGCAAGTGCGTGGGCGGAGGGTGGAGTGAGCTTGAGAACCCATTGACCCGGTCGTTAACCTAACCCAGTGACCCACTGCATGAAGACTCCCGAGTATCATCATCGTCATGTTTCACGTTCGCCCCCCAAAGTTTTGTTCTTTCTGCTCTGTCTTTTGGTCTGTTTACGCTTTGTGTGCTTTCAAGGTCACAGTTGAAGCCAAGCCACTCTCTCTCTCTCTCTCTCCTTCCTTGAGATCTAATCTTCTCTCTCTTTCACTCGCTTTCTCAGCCGCAACGCAACCTTGCAACTCTCAGTCTGGATTTGACTGTGATAAGAAAAGGGTATGCTATCTGCCTATCTAAGATTAATATATTGGCTTTTATGTGTTTTTTGTTTGAAGTTTTGCTCGCTTAGTTGAGAATATTTTACGTACTGATTATGCTAATCAAAGTCAGGAACGGGATTAATGGATCAACTTTCCAGTGAGATTCTTACCCTAATTCCCATATGAGCCTAGAAGCATGAAAGACTCTGCATTTTTGGTTATTGCCAAGTCCAGGCATAGAAAGCCAACCATGAGTTGGAAATTAGACGGATCCGCGGAGCTTGCTCAACATTAGTTCGCGTGTATTTTCTAAGTTTGTTGGCTTAAAAAGTCGTTATCACTTTCAGTGTAGCTGCCATGGGCTTCTTTGCTTTAATACAAAACGAAGTTCTAGATTAGCCCGTGTGCTTAATCCCTTGACGCAACAGATCATAAAATTACCGCCTTCAACTCGATCTACCCTCAAACTACGTGACGGGAGTTGGTCCTATACTGGGTTTGGATTGGGGTTTGATAGTGTAACAAGAACGTACAAGGTGGTTGGCGTGTTTTTCAGCCGGTAAACCGTCGTGAATGTGGTGAATTTCAGTATTTCACCATGAATATTCAGATATACACTCTTGGGTTTGGGAGGAAGGTCTCATCATGGAGACCCACAACATGCGATCCTCCTCCTCTGGCTTGGATTTCTTCACTGGGTTTCTGCAGTTGTGCCAGAACAATGTATATCAGAGGAAGAAGCCTTGGATAAGCATAAGATTGTTGCTTTTCATCTCAGCAAGGAGGAATTCCGCTTGATTTCTTTGCCTCGTTCGCTCTCTCGTCTTTTTCTTTCCTACCAATTGGTTCATCTTAGAGGAGTTTTGGGACTTGTGTAAAGGAATGGGTATGGACATATATGGACGATGAAGGATCATGACAAGGAAGAATGGGTTAAGACGTGCTCTATAGGAACCATTTTCCATCCTCATCATGATCCTTAGTTATACTTCTATTCATAAATCAGTTATAGGGGGGGGCCATGGGATAAATGGTAAACTACTGCTCCGTTATGGTCCAAGCTTAATTTCATCTGAGCCAAACAACAACCACTGGTTTTAAAATGAGATTCAGATTGAAGAGGAAGAAAAACTAAAGCCAATATTGGGCTTTGTACAGGGGCCCATTTAGGAAGCTCTGTGAACTGGGCCTAAAGTCATCTAGGCCACTCTGTCCTCTTATTTTAAAGTATATTTTTGTCAGATTAATTAGAAAAAAAAAAAAAAAAAAAAAAAAAAAAAACCAGACATTGATAATATGATGTTTTAATAAGGGCTATCTTGAAATCTTTTATCTGAGGTTGAAATGAATAGTGCAAGTTGAAAGTTTTTATCTCGATTATTCACTTCATTCAATAGAAAGAACATTTATTCTGAGCATTTACCCGTAGAATCAACTTTCACCTCGATTATTCACTTCATTCAATAAAAAGAACATTTATTTACCGGTAGAACTTACATAATATTTTTTTAAAAAAAGTCAAAATGTGTGAGACTACTTCTGTAGGCACATCATATACATATATATATATATATATATATATATATATATATATATCTATTCTCTCAATCCGATAGGTATTTTTCTTTACCTATCCACTTATCTATATGTATTTTTTTTTTAATTGGATCATTCATCATCTAACAACTGTTATATTTTAAGTCATTAAAAAAATAAATATTTATTATATAATATTTTTCTCTATCCATCTTTTATCATAAAAAGACATGAATAATAAATTTAAATTTTAATTAAATGAAACAATGCTTATAAAAAAAAATAAAAAATAAAAAACTACTGGTGCCTATATCATCTATATATATGTATATATATATAGGTATTGGAAAATAACCCGGCGTTTTTCTGCAATTCTACAATTTAGAAAATAGAAGAGGGATGATATGTACATGTTTGGTAATTCACTTGGAGAGTAGAAAATCTAAAACAAGTCAATTCCGAGTGCTTCTTCCAAAGTTCCTACGTGACTAGACCAAGCAAAGTATAGTACACTATCTACTTTGACAACAATTTTTAGCTGTTTAGTTTCTACACTTCCACAACACCACAAATCAGACATTTGACTCGAGTAGATTTGAGAACCAGATAAACCTTTCTTCTAATCCACATTCCCTCTACAGCGTTTGATATTTAAAAGAGAGGAATTAGTGTCACTAAATACAAGGGTTCCACAGAGAAACAAGCTGGGACCAATTACAATGTTCATATCAGATAAATCTGTCAAATTTTTATAAAGAAAACATTCCACATCCAAATACTCCAAAACTCCAAACCGCTTGAAAATATTCTGCCTTGTTGTCGCTGATCGCCAACATCTCCACCACCCTGCTCATTTCAGGGAACCCATCAGTACGCACAACCCACTGATTTTATTAATATCATCATCAGAAATTCAACATGCATATCAATTATAGGGGTACCTGGAAAGAGGGTGATCAAGCTGCCACTACAACAAGAATGGTCTTTTATCACCAAAAAGGGCCCCCTGAGACTTTCCACGGATAATCCACTAATCATAACTGGCATCTACTTGAACTCCACTTTGCCGTCCATAAAAGTTTCCACCACCACGTCTCGAGTGATTCTGGCCCCTCCCTCGGACCCTTGCACCTGAATTATCAGTACCATCTTTAGGTCCATCGGAGTTGCTGGATCTATTGTTGTACGGTCCAACTGGCTGATACTCATAATGTGAATTTTGCCTTTGTCTCTCCCTGTTTTGAGGTGGGTTATATTGCTTGTTATCTTGTTCAGAGTGATTCCAATCTCCACGGGACTCTTGACTTTTGCTGAACCGGTTGTTCTGGTTTCCACTTTTGCGGAATCGTGACATGTGTTGCTCCTGTCCGGCATCCAAATTCACTGGCTGTGGTTCAACTGGATTACTAGGACCTTGGTTCGGCAAGTGGGGGTTTCCCTTGAGTGAAGCAGTTTTCCTCTCTCTTCTAGGTTCTTGCTGCCGGACATTTGGTGCTTCCTCAGCATTGTTCCTTTCAGAAACCGACCGATCATGATGAATCTGGGCTAAAGAATTATTAGTATCCGTGTCATGTATCAGAGGTGGCAACACCCCATCACGCCGACCAGACTCCATTTTGTTAGCCCCGGCAACTTCAGCAGCATCATTTTGACTAATGTTGGGTCTGTTTCCCCGTTGATTACTAGTTGAAAATGCCTGCGCTTTTGGTTGCCAATGAGACATTGAACGCTCACCAGTAACTCGATTTTCTTTGTAAGGAGCAGACAACTCTCTCTGAAAATTATCAGAGTTCGAAGACTCTGTGTAGTTTATGTCAGTCTCCCCACTATAGCTTTTCTTCTGATCAGGATCACGATTATTCCCCATACCTTTGTGTCCCTTAGAACCATGTCGCTTTCCTCTAGCTGCAACTCCCTGATCTCTTACTGTGGGTACTGTGACAGGTTCAACAGAGCTAGAGTCATTAGAAATGCCCCAATCATCAGTGGTGCTCCATTCATCAGTGAACTTCTGTTGCTCTTTCACTGAGCTTGCATCAGATCTTTGGGGATGGTGATGCTCATTTGGTTTTTGGACGTTCTGACCAAGATTTGCAGTATATAATGGCCCACCTTGCAAACCTTGTGGGCTGGTTGCTTCTGTTGATCCCCGTTGCCGCCATGAACCATGCGCTTTTCCCTGCTTATTATGCCTGCTACTCCCATTCCGGGGCTCTGCAGACGACCCCGTTTTCCCAGCAATCATCCCAGTATTATGAGAACTTTCAGAACCTGCTCTTGCAATAGATTCGTCAGAAGTAGTCTGATTGACTACAGAAGTCACTGGATGATTATTACCTCCATGCTGTGCCATTTCTTTTGCTACAGGTTTTGGAACATATCTCTCCATTTCTGCCCTCTTATTTTTCGAATTATTCTGTACCTGATGATCAGACTTCACAGAAGGAGTAACACCATCAACTACATTTTTAGGGCTGGCTTCATCAGTAACATCAGATTTGTTGTGCGACCTAACTGGTGCCCAGACAACAGCATCACTGCCGTGGAACTTCTCTGTAGTTCTATTACCTTGTGGATTTCTTGGCATCCTGCGGGATTGCTGAGGTTTCCATTGGCTGTTTACTTTACCATGGGAGTCCGCATTTGGTGAAATTGGGTGTTGCTCTGAAGGCCGATCTGCATCTCTAGAAATGGTTTGCAACTGAACCGTGGTAGGAGCACTAGGATCCAACGGAGATTCAGATGCCATTGGCTGGCCACTGTCAAGAGATACATTTGCAAGGTTTTCTTTTGATCCTAATGATGATGACACTACTGAAGAATCTTCTAATTTGTGCTTGTTCTTCCCATTCTTGCTATTTTTCTTTCTTGGGTGCAGACAGGAGTCAGCATTGGCATTTGAGTTTACAGGGACAACTGACCCACCACTCGGGAGAACTTCATCGGCTACAACTCCAAGAGATGTAGTAACATTATCTTCTACATCTGTTTGAGTCTCTGGCACCTCAGTTCTTGTGGCTTGCTTTTGCTTTAAACCTGTGCGCTTCTGCTTAGAGACATTACTTTCTTGAACATGAGGAGTAGTACGGTGATGAGCAGCTTTAGCACCATTAACCTCTTGCTGCAACGGCACAGACTGAGCATGCATCCTCTGAGGTTCCCCAGAAACACTCCTGCAAGCCTCTGCCACTTGTTCAGTGCAAGGTAAACAGGATTTTTCAACTCCACTGGTGTAGCTCTCATTAATCTGAGCAACTACATTTGGTTTAGAGCCCAAAGCTGTCTTTGGCTGCCAATTGCTCCCGCCAGCCATAGACGATTCCCCTAAAGAATGAGATTCTTTTTGCTTATCCTGGACAGTACCACTTGAAGCATTTTCCACCTTCTGAGTTGACTCTTCAACTGCTTGTGTCCGCCTGTTCAATTCTTCTAACTTAGCACGAGCCTTGGCCAACTGCTTTTTCGTCCGCTCCTCCTCTTCCTCCTGTAGTTGCTTGGTTCTTTGCTTGGCCAGTTCCTTCATCTTAGCTCGCTGGAAGATAACCAAAAAAAAAAAAAACAGGCAAATTTCAGACGTGGATAAATAGGAGGCATACAAATGAATTTATATACCTGTGCCTGGTTATCACTTAGATCAAACATTGGCAGCACAGATTGTCCCTCGAGCTTGCCATGAGGAAGTGACCCCAAATTTTCGGTAGCCTCAGTAGATCTATGGTGATCATGCACATGGACATTGGAAGTATCCAAATGCACAGCTGATACAACAGCTGGAGACTTAGAAATTGAAAGCTTCTTTTGCCAGCCTTCACTTTCCTGAGTAATAGATCTTCCTTTACCATAATGGTCACCTCTGGATTGTGCGGGATCCGTAGATCTCCTGTGTTTCATCATATTAGTGTTTCCCAAATATTATAAACAACAGATAATATACCCGAGGGGCGAGGAAACATAAAAGTTACAACCAACCTGGAGATGTTTGTTTCAGCCCCAGATGTTGAATCAAGGCTATTATCTCCACCAGACATGTCAACTTTGTGGAAGTCAGCGTTAATAGTTTCAGTGGTATAAGTTCTCTCGGGATATAAGGAACCACCAGCAGATTCATTTCTATTCTGGCTAGCTCTAGCATTAGCTTGAAATTTATTTTTCCGATCTTCTCCGCCGGAAGCAATCACGGTTTCATTACGACCATCAGAAGCACGTGCTTTTGCATTTAATCCTTCAATCTTCTGGATCAGACTGGAATCTTTTGGGCCAGCTGGCTGTGGTTGTGGAACCTTAGACAAACCAAAGGCCTCACTTTCCAATTTCTTTCCCGAAATGTCATCGACAGCCTTCACGTTTCCCCTTCCGGGGGACTTCATTTTGACAGGAACTGAAGGAGCACCTTGGTTGTCAAAATTCTGAGAAGAGGCTTCTTCACCAGGTGCTTTCCTTAAATCACTCTCAGCCTCCTCATGATCTGATCTCCAGTCATTTTCCCAGGATGACGTTCTTTGCTGGTCCTCTCTCGATGCATCGATGGCTACAACACCCTCACTCCTCTGTTCCTCAGTTTTTCTATCCCAATCATCATGCTGCTTCAAAAGGACCTTGTATGGTCCTCGATTATCGTGGGGATGACCAGATTCCAGTTGTTCTCCTATCAGTGTCTGGTTGGAAGAACCATATCCGCTGGGTCTTCCATGAGAATTGCCAGGCTCAGGAGCATTTTGGCCAGGGTACCTGTTATAAACAGTGGGACCAGCTGCCATCCCCATTAGCGGAATGTCTCGTTCATTTGCACTGCAGTAGCCTATAGGAGGACCATAGTAACCCTCATAGGCCACTGGACCAGCATAAAAGCCAGGCCTAATCGGCATACCTGGGTGAATGTAAGCATCCGGTATATGAGATCTGTACATATCCGCATTTTTTGGATGAGGCCCTCTTGGTCCAACTCCAGGTGGGGGAACTGTCTGTGGATTGGAAAGATCAGCAGCTGGAATCTGCGGACGATAATATGGAAAGGGTTCCATCGGAAAACCGGCAGGAGTAACTGGGTTTCCATAAGGACCTCCTGGAGGTCCTCTAAACCAAACACCCCCTTGAGGATTATTCAAAGGAGAACCATGCCAACCATCATAATGCTGTGGAGGGGCAGAGTAAGTTTGGGGATTCCCCTGCCACTTTTCCATACCAGGTCTACCTCCATCTTCATCATATGGGGGATCATCTCTTTTCCAAGAATTCACAGTGCGATTTTTCACATTTTCACTTGTAGAAACATCGCCTGAGTGCGAAAAACAAGGAAAGTCAATAATTGTTGACAGTTCCAAGAATGAAGCTGTACAGATATTAATAACAAGGAAAAATATTGGACTATTCTGATTGAAAAATAAGAATTTTAGAAGCATGCACACTAACCTGCTCCAAAAGTACTGATCCTCTCTCTAGCTGTTGCTACTCCGGCGGATGAGCCAGGACGGCTATGAGAACCCTGATCTGTCATCAAAGGTATATGAAGAATTCAGAAGCAGAGAATAGCTTACAAATGCACCACCAGTTTTCACATAATTTTCCATCATCTTGATGCACTTAACCCCCCATTCAAGCAAAAATTAAAGATTGTCTTGCACTGCCACATTCTATGTCATTCAGTTTTCTCATTTACACAAATGAACAAATGTTTGTGAACATATATATGTATCCATATATGTCCACACATTTATCAAGTAAAGTATTTTTAAGTTGTATCACATAATCTCTTGTTTCTTATTTAAAAAAATGGAAACAAAAAAATTTTCTCTCACAAAAACCAATATAATCCATATTGCGCAATGTCTTCAAACTTCTGCTTATTTTTATTTATGTCTTCAAACTTCTGCTTATTTTTATTTATGTATACATTGCATTTATCTATTGCTGAAGAGAACTTCTAGCTAGTTCTTCTACTCCACTAGAAAAATATTCAAAGTTGAGAAAACTACTACAAGGGTAGGTGAAGTTAATTCTTTAAAATAATTGACAGGTAACTGCACCTCTACTAAAGCCTAAGGGAGGTTGGTATTGACTTCCAAAGGGGTAGGATTAACCTATTATGCCAAGTTATCCATACCTAGCTGCAAAATAGTATGCAGAAAATCAACTTATCGAACTCAGTACAAATTGAGAAAGCGTAAGTCAGATTCGTTAAAGCTTCCACAACTAGATATAGGTATTTGAAATTTACCATCGTTCCAAGTCCATTACAGAAACTTCTTAAAAACTAGATCATTCATAAGTACAAAATAATTTAATTTACTTCCAGACAACTGTGAGACAGGATAAAAAATGAGAAACAAGTATGCAAACATATGAACTACAGTGTAAAGAACCAATTTAAAAAAAGGTATGTGTTAGCTATAATCATGCAAAACCTTGCAAGTCAGCGTTCTTCCCAGAATTTTCTTTTCCTGAACCAAGAGTTGGAAAGTCTCCAGAAATAAGAGAAAACCCATCATTCTTGGGTGGTGTCACTCCCTGCGGTACAACAATGGAGAACCAAATGCATCAGTTCATTCACATAAATAAAAAGTATTACAAAATAGAGCAAACAGCAAACAGCTCAAAGGTGGTAATTACCAGATGAGAAACAGTCACTTGGATAGAATTAGAATGGGTCAACTACATACGATGGTATCTCCTACCCAAATTCCCACTATTCTATATCAACCCAATACAGCCATATAACGTATGGAAACCTTTCAAACTAGAATTATCGGCAAAAACCAAACCTATTATCCAACATGCATGTCTACTAGACTGATTTGAGTGCATAAAAAAATTGTGTAAATAGGAAAAGGCTCATAAATTACTTTTTGAACATATGTCGGCAATGCTTTAAATCAACTTTTTTTTTAATCAAATCAACTTAGTCTCCAGAAGATGAGACGCAGTTACCATATGCATCTGATGCACTTATTGTTTGTACAGTACCCAGAATCCACACAGAGCATCACCATACCAATTTTTCTGCAGTCCCAGCAGCATTCCATGCCACCGGATGTTCAGAGTGTTCGGCGAACCGTGACAACTGTGAACTACCAGGTCTTGTTTCCGCACTGCGAGGACGCAATGAAACCAGTGATGTCTGGTTTGATGTCAATACCCCAGAAGCTGATGATGGCCGAGAATTCGGACCACTGAAATTAGCTGTAGGTTCATGAGCTCTGTCACTGCTTGCAGTTGATGGACGAGTACCACTTCCAGAAGAAGGGCGGCCACTGAGATGACTTGGTGAGCCACCATCTGTATTAGGAGAGAGTGATGAGGAACCCCAAGCAGAAGATGATCTACTGCCCCAGCTAAGGGTACCCCTACACATAGGCATCCAGTTCAAGAAATTGATAAGCATTCATCCTTTTGGTGACACAGTTCTAATTTTATTATACTAATATAAATAGAATCTAAAATCAGAAGAGTGAGCAACAGAGAGAGAGAGAAAGAGAGAGAGAGAGAGAGATCACTCACTTGGGTACAATTTCCACATTGGGATCCAAACCATGGTTTTCTGACCTTGAATGGAAGAGAAAAACAACAACTTTCAGGAAAACCAATGACTCGTCAAATGAAACAAAAAAATAACTGAATGACATAAGAATCATGTACCTTTGACTGGGTAAGTTAATAGGCTTTGGAACAACAACTTTCCCAAGAACAGTCAAGCCACCTCTTCTTGCCGAAGAGGAAGCCCATCTGCAACAACATTGCATAAAAGACAAATAAGAATGTTGACAAAATAAAAGTATTAAGACGTTAACATTGCATAACCACAAGTATACATTTCTAAAAATATCTCTAGCATATAATTTACATTGCAGAATTCATGTTTCTTTTTTTAATCTAGCTTTGTGTCTCCTGTCAACGCAAAAACTGGTGATCACTTTTCCCGGACACTCACAGAGTTGGCCAATAATACCAGCAATGCCAAACTTCACATCAATCATCACAAATACCAACCCAGAACAAATCAGATCCCCCATCATAAAATCATCTAGAATTCATGATAATTAAGAAACTAATATCTTTTTCACAGAAAAATATTAAAACAAGCTAAGTTGCCAAAAAAGGAAGAGGACGTTATACCTTCGATCTCCAGACAACATACTTGATGTCATATTTCAATTGTCGTTGCAAGGTCATTCAAACAAATTTCAGGCGACCTGAAATTATGATAACAAATAAAAACTACATCCTTACTGAAGTAAATAAACAGTACTCATCAGAAAAAGCAAAGTAAACAAGTTTAGGATGTCACACATTTACCCATCTTGTAGTGCATAAATGAATTTAAGGACATGAAGCATATCTAATTGAATAGTACACACGTAATAAAAAGCTTAGCTTAACATTTTTCTCAATTGATGTTTAACCATTTTTGGCTGCAACCCAATAAACAGCAACCCACTTTTCCTACTCATCCGTTTGGATACTTCCCATTTCCTTATATAAGTTTTGTGAGGATGCCATCTTTTTGCTATCTCCTTTTACACCTAATCACTTCTCTCATTTCTCTTCGCTTATTCATTTTTATTCTACTTGTTAACCGCTTCATCATGAAGAAAAGCAACCAGAAGAAGAAGAAGAAATAAACAAGTAAAGATCCTGAAGACTACGATGATCAATTTGTTGAATCCATACACCCCTAAACATTCAAGATTGAGTGGAAGACCAGTTCATGAGGCACCCAGATATTGGAATTTGGTACCACAGTATCGATTACTAATCTGAAATTCAAAGACACAATCCTTGAGCACAAAACCATTAAAACAAAGGTACTAGGAGGAATAACAGTCGTACCCAATTACTCCAAAAGCGCTTGAGGCAATTCCTTTAGCCGGAAAAATATCGTATGCCTAACCTATAGTTTCCCAGAAAAACATGTAATCAACAACTGTAAAGCAAATCATAAACAAAGCTTAAATCTTGCCATACAATAATCCCAACGAAATATTGTCACAACACCATCGAGAAACCCAACTGCCCGTTCAATTGGATAGAAAATAAAAACAAAATCTTGTAGCAGATTCTGCCATACATGCATACAAAATATACATACACACAAACCTATATATATATATATACATATATATATATACGCGCACACACTAAGCTCTAAATGCAAAACCCCTTTTCCCTTCCTTGCTCTCTGTTCTCATTTTTTTCTTTATTTGAATCTTTCCATTTTCTCAGGAACCAAACATGAGTCAATTAACAAAATAAATTTACGAAATTTTTATGATGGGTTTTGAGGAGAATGACTTGCCTGAGAAGGGTACGTGGGAAACCCTAGAATGAAAATTTGTGAGGGTTTTTTGAGGAGAGAAAAAAAAAAAAAAAAAAAAAAAAAAGCAGAGAAGGGAAAAAAAAAAGGGAATAAGCGATCAAAAAACCTTTGAGATAAGGGTTTGAGAGATCGTGTGGGGAGGTTTCAGAGGAAGAGATCTGCGTTCCAGTTCAAAACGGCGTAGTTTTGAAGTTCTGAGGTTTCAGATCGGAAAAAAATTAAAGAGATGGGGGAAGAGAGAGAGAGAGAGAGAGAGAGCTCAAAGAGTTCGAGGATTTACGAATAGCCTTCTAATACACCATTATAGGAAATTTCAAGAAAAAAAAAAAAAAAAAACGTTTCTTCAATTTTTGTTTTTTTTTCTTGAAAAAAAAAAATTGCTATGTCTATAGTTAAAAAAGTGAAATATTCTTTTTCTTTTTCTGGTTTTTTTTAGCCAAATGATAAGTTATGCTTTTGCAATTTGAATTAAATAAAAATTAAAATTCAAGCAGAAAAATAATAAAAAATGAAATTTTATGTCATCTCATATTATGATTTTTTTTTTTTAGGTTCCATCTCAAAATGGAATTTGAACCAACATCATAATATGAAATTATTTATTTATTTTAATATGTTAAAGTTACAATAATCTACATTAAAATGAGAATGTCTGTTTTTTTTTTCTTTCCCTCTTTAGTCAAATGATAAGTTCTCCTTAGAAATTTGAAAAAAAAAAACAAAATTAATTTTTTTTATCTCAAGATATAACGTTTTAAGGTTTTTTTTATTCCGTCTCCAAATATAATTCGGACCAATATCATGACATGGAATTATTTATTTGTTTTTTATATGTATTTTATTTCTTTTTGGATAATATTTTATTTTTAAAACATCTTCTGATACTGTTTTAATTGATATTGTTTGATATATACGCAAAGGGATACATCGTACATATAGGCCACGTACTGACGTACACAATTTATTCCCCTTTAAATATAGGTTTTTTTTGTTCAGTTAATCGTTGTTTCATTTTAGATTATGGGAATAATCACATTTTTATAACCATGCATGTCGTTTGTTTGTCCAATTTATATTTAGTTTTTAGTTATTATTAACATTAATTTTCACGTTTGAATCAAATTCATACTTTTAAAATATATATTTTTATATTTTTTTTAAGCTAGCATGTTTAATTGTTTTTAAATCATATAGGGTATTTAAGTCACTTTAAAAGTCAAAATAGGTGTTTGGCTTAAAGGTGTGAATTTGATACAAATTTTAAAATGTGAATATCAATATTAATATGATGCCCAACATTATATGATTTATCAGTCATTACTAATTAATAATTATAATTACATTTCGGATAAACTCATATAAGAGCTATTTTATTAATTATGATTATTGGTAACAGATTATTAAATCATTATGACTTCTGGCATCACTGATACCAAATAGCATAATATACTTAATTGAACAAATAATTAAATACAGGGTATAAATATGTAAATATTTTTTGTTTTTTAAGATAATCTTCAGATATATTTAATTGAAATTCCACTCGAAAAGAAAAAAAAGCCTCAATGAGCAGTTTTAGTCGTAGAAATTTTCGAATGGACTTAATGGGGGAATTCCAATCCATAAAGGTGAGGAAAAAAAACTTAATGAGCAAATTATTATTGTAAAACAAGGATTATTGTCGTGAAAAATAAGATTAAGATATCTCCTAAACACACACTCCAATTTGAAAATTTTGGTTTCGAAAAATAACCCCAAAAAAAGGAGAAATTAATTTATTCCATTGTGTGTATTTTAATGATTTATAATGGAATTTAAGTCGTAATATCTTTATTAAGTTGGTGACTTATTGGTACACTGGCATATTTATTTGCTATCTTCCGTATGATGCGTTACATCACTAAATAGTGAAAAGGGTTTGTTGGAGAATCACACATTCGTTACAAGTACAACACAATTCATCAACATAAAACATCATACAGCATATACTCATTAAATAATAGTAATTTGACTTTTTAAGATAATACTTTTTGGCCCCGGTTACTATTTTGTAAAGAAAATTAGTAGAAATGAAATAAAGAGTAATAAGAAATAATGCATAGGAAAATGTTAGAATTTTATTTTATATATTTTCTAATTAGTATGTAAAAATACGAAAGAGAAAGTCTTTTGTCATTTTATTGTCATATTCTCTTTGTTATCTGTTGACGGTACTTTTATGATAATTGCCATCTAATTCGATGTAGATTAATTATTATGATTAAGTGGTCGAATTTTTGGATAGAATTCGATTATGAATAATAGTAAAATTACAGAAAATAATAAACGTAGACAAGAAATTTAGCATATAGTTCAACCAAAACGATGACTTACATTTATGATAATTTTCCTGCTATGTGAAAAATGATAGTTTAAATTTCCTAATTTTATGAATAAGAAATTCCGAGTGGTGGACCCATCTATGTCAATTAATGGATTTTCTCTCGAAGTGAATTGCTCGTAACCCTCCAATCATTGCAGCGGTGATAATTCGACTCTAAAATCCTCTTTATTAAGGAAAGGAGGGTCTTACCTGCTTGCGTGTTAGAACAATGGTCAGTGCTTAGTGCTTACATATCACATAGGTGATGTTTGGACCAAAAATATGAGCGACGAAAACTTTATACTACAATTATAATAGAAGAAGTTTAAAATGGAAATATAAATGAGTTGTGAAATAAATAAGTTAATTCTAGAGTTTATCATAAAACGGCAAGGAACCTAGAAGACTAGAACTCAAAATAATAATAAATGAATAAATAAATAATAAAAATTTAAGCAATACAAATTTGTTTGGTGTTTATGGAGGTTTTATCAACAATAAATTTAGAAAAAATTAAGAGACGTGGCTTGTGCGAATTGAGTTAATAATCAAAACAAATAAAGAAAGAGGATTTTATACTAGTTCAGCCCCAAAAAGATGAGTCTACGCCCACTGTTTTTCACTAATTTATAGAGAATTACAAGCACTTAAAGTTACAATGTCTCGTCTGGAAATTGGAAAATTAAAAAGCAATTGGAATACTCCAAACTTCCCTCTCTTCGGAACATTGAGTCCCCTTTATATAGGTAAAGGTAACCCTATGTCCCTATAATCCTAATTGTGTAAACGAGTAACTATACAATCGGGGAACATAAATTAAGTAACAACATAATTGGATAACCACTCAAAACGGGTAACTGGTTGATTATAAATAGGAGACTTATGTTTTCCTTTCATTGTAGGTTTTCTGTTTGACATAGCATATACTTGTTTCCCTTTTCTTTCGAAAGAGGTCGTCCACAGCCTATACAGAGAAGGTCGCACATAACTTAAACAAAAAAGAGGTCACACGACTATACAGAGGAGGTCGCATATAACCTGTAGAAGAGGTCGCACATATCCAATATGGAGGAGGTCGAACTTAACCCTTATGCGACTTTAGGATTTTAGACCGCACAACATTTAGTATGCTGGATAAGAATGGATTATTTTAAATAATTGGGTTGGATAAGATATAATAAATTAGAATTATAGTCTAATCATATCCCATATTTGGCATGCTACTTTTTATTAGGATATGATTAGCATTTGTGTTTCATAATTTTAACTAAATAATAAATTTTGAGGTTTGATTATTTAGAAAAATACTACTTTTAAAAATTAATTTAGAAAAATATAATATTTAAAACTCAATTTTGTAAAAGTACCGCTTTTAAACAAATATTTTGAAAAATATCACCTTTAAAAAGATATTTTGAAAAATACCACTTTAAACTATTTTTTTTGAAAAAAATATCATTTTTCGTAAAATTATTTGCAAAAATACACTTATAAAGAAATATTTTAAAAAATACCATTTCTAGTTTTCCACTTTTAAAAGTTAATTTGGAAAGTACTATTTTTTAATACTTAAAAAATATTCTATTATTTTTAATCAAATTACTAATCCATGGCAATCCTAAATGCTCAAGAGGATTAGATTATTCCCTTCTTAATGTATTATTTTTTGGAGTGGATTATTTTAAGAGTTAATCATGTAAAAATACCATGAGTTTAACTTTTTAGTAAAAAAATCTTGACTTTTGAATATCTGCAAATAATACTTTTATTTTTAAATTTTCGTAAAATAATGTCTTGACTTTTGAAATTCTGCAAATTAATACCCCCACTTTTAAATTCTGCAAATTAATACATTGACATTTACGATTTCTACAAATTAATACTATCAGCTTTTGAATTTCTTTGTATATTTATACAATGAGCAAACTAAAAGATGCGAATATCTCTCATTAACTTATTAAAAATATTTAGATATTAGTATATTATCAGAAATTATTTTATAGCTACTCTTTTTTTTTGTTAATTGCTTAAAAAACACATTTTTATTTACCTATCATGTTTTTTTTTTACAATTAATTACTTTTACCTCTGATTCTAATTTTTTACTTTTCTTTTTTAAATAAAAAGTGAAATAAGTTAACTATAAATATTTTTTCATAAATTTTATTATTATTCAATAAATTTTAATTAAGTTGATGATAGCTACTACCGTCTTTTTATTATTAAAATCAATTAATTGAGCATTAAGGTTATAAATTTATATGAATTTAAAATATTAAGGTATTAATTAGTAAGAATTTTAATTGTCATGGTATTAATTTGTAGAATCCAAAAGTGAGAATATTATTTTACAAAAATTCAAAAAACATAGTATTATTTTACAGAAATTTAAAAATAATGGTATTATTTTGTATATATTTAAAAGTCAAGGTTTTTTTTATAGAAAAATTAAAACTCAAAATATTTTAATATTATTATCCTTTATTTTAATCCAATCTAATCCTTCTCGTATGTATGCATCAAACATAAGATTAATTTAATTCAATCCAATCTCATGCATTTCAAATCAGGCCTATATATATAAAAAAATGTGTAAATTGTGATTTAAAAAAAAATAAAATAAAATGTAGGAGATTTGAACATAAGAAAATTAAAACAATATTAGTCAACTCTAGATAAATGAGAAAAAAGAAAAAACAGAAAAATGAAACTAGTTGACTATACCTGCTATGGTGTTTTCGGTACAATAGCTTGGTGGTTTTTTTACCTCCGCCCTAGGTTCAGTGACCAAAATTAAAACAAAAACCATAGTTATAGTAAAAGAGCAAATTAAAATAATTTAGAAGCAAAAATCAGGGGAAAAAAAGCATAATTTTGTGTACTCAAATAACATATTTCAATATTTATGGACTAAATTGAGATTTAACCTATATAACTTAAACGCAAAAAAAAAAAAATGAAAATAACCCAAAAAAGTGCTTATACATTGGACAATTAACATACTTTACTTTCATTTTGAAATAGGATCGTTATCATACTTATACATTGCATTAATAGCATTATAGACGCTCAAAATTTTTTTGTTATCAACTAATTGTTAATTTTTTTTAAGAGAAGTTTTATTTTTTATTTTATATTTCTTTTATTTAAATGGAAGAACAAAGTTTATAAACCAATGAAGGGTGTTTGGAGTCTTTGGACTAATCTCTTCCACATGTCAAAAAGATATTGAAAGAGGGTGAAATGAGCATTTCTTTTTTAACTAATCGATATTAATATTATTAAGATCTTATTATGTATATAGTGTATAAGCATAATTGATTATTCGTGTTTTATTATGCTTGTACTTTCATTATTCATGTTCCTACCGAGTCGACTCGACTGTGAATCGAGCTTTCCTTTTGACTGTCAGCAACTCGGCGTTCATGGTCGAACCAAGTAAGCTTAGCTTGATCTCTTTTATGTTTTGTTTATTGGAGTGCAGATCAGATCACCAAATTCCAAATAATGCCCATCTTTTCCAATCACCATTCCTCATAGTTTTCTTAATCATCTGCGTAAATGAAATTTTGGGCTGTGGCACACTAGTTTGGAAATGAACCAATTGGGCTTTTCCATCTAAAACTCAAAAACCTTCAAGTATTTGTTAAACTGGAGTATATTCATGTTGATGTTTCAGCTATGGAACCCAAATCTCCATCCAAACTTAAGTTTTCAATCATAGGTTTCACTCAATATAAGAGGGTAATAAGAATTAGTACTGTCGTTTTGGTTGTAGTTCTATTACTGGTTGGTGCCCATTTCGTGTTTAAACCGGGGGATGGTCTTAGTGTGTTTAAGGGGTCATATTATACTGTGGTTGTGGATTGTGGAAGCACAGGAACTCGAGTGAATGTGTACGAGTGGGTGGCAACATATGCAAATAATAGGGAGTTGCCCATTTTGTTGCATTCTTATCCTGATAATTTGACCAATACTTCACTTGTGACAACTTCTTGCAAGTATCACTGTATGCAAACCGAGCCCGGTTTAGATAAGTTTGTTGGCAATTCATCTGGTGTAAGATCATCTTTGGAACCATTGATTACTTGGGCAGAACAGATAATACCTTTTGAAAGACACAGATTCACTCCTATTTTTGTTTTAGCTACTGCTGGACTAAGAAGGATAGCAATCGAGGAAAGTAGGCAGGTCTTGGAGGATGTTGAGACTGTTATAAGGGAACATTCGTTTTCGTACAAAAGGAGTTGGATAAGAGTGTTGACTGGGAAGGAAGAAGCTTATTATGGCTGGGTTGCTCTAAATTATAAAATGGGGATGTTTAGGAATCATTCAAGGTCACCCACCTTGGGACTTCTTGACTTGGGAGGTTCATCATTGCAGGTTGTGATGGAAGTAGATGGTATAGAGGAAGACACTCATTTGCTGAACTCAAAATTGGGATTTACTGAACATCGGCTTTTAGCTTACTCATTGCCAGCATTTGGCTTGAATGAAGCATTTGATAGGACAATTGTCTTGTTCAGTCACACAGAAGCACTCAGAGAAAGTGCTGGTGGTAAATTAGAGCTGAGGCATCCTTGCTTTGGCGCTGACTTTGTGCAGAACTATACCTGCTATGGTTGTTTCGGGTTAAATGTTGCTGAGCAGAAAAATATTAGTCAACTTAAGAAAATTGGATATCCTTCTTTGTATCTGATGGGAGTTCCAAACTGGGAGCAATGCAAAATACTTGCAAGGGCTGCTGCTACCAATTCAAGCAGTTTGGATTGGCCATCAATGGTTGGAGCGGTCTATAAGTCGAGCTTGTGTTCTAATAGGGGTGAGCAAGCCTGGATTGTTTTTCGAATATCTTCATGCTCTACTTTCATGTTTCTATTAACTGAACCATCTTTTGATCGGTTGCATTTGTGCCTGAAAGATCTTTAGTTTAAGCTACTCAACATGTGAATGACAACGTAAATTGATTAGGCCATAGGACTGTTGTGATATTCCCATGTAATTGGAGCATTTATCTTTTTGAGCCATTCACTAAAATAGAGACTATGATAAGAGTCAGTTTTACTGTTTCTGCATACTGTTTATATTTTAGGACACTTTTTCTGCATGCTATTATATTTTAGGACACACTTTCTGCATTCTATTTATACTTCACGATGCTTTTTTTTTTGGTAGGATTCTTATAGCACTTTTACAATTCCCTGTTGATGTTCTGCAGGCAGTGGTATACTCAATTTGGCAGCTTTTGCTCACCCAACCACCCGGTTTCATGCTTTATCTGGATTTTTTGCTGTTTACGACATGTTGAATTTGAGTCCAAGAGCGAACTTGACAAAAGTTTGGGAGAAAGGTCAGCATCTCTGTTCAAAATCGTGGGATAGTAAGGGCGGCGTTTCTGCAAACCAATATTATGCTGCACACTATTGTTTTCGAGTGCCTTACATGGCATCACTCATTGAAGACTCTTTGTGCCTTCGTGATAGAGAGATTTGGTTTGGTCCTGCAGATGTTTCTTGGACATTAGGAGCTGCCTTGGTTGAAGGAGAGTATCTATGGTTAGCAACTCCCACGTCTCGGGCGAGCAATTTAAACTTATATAGGAAGGTCATCTCCTCCCCTATATTTGTTTTCGTTCTACTTCTGTGCCTTCTATTTATTGTTTATCGCAGTCAAGTGAAGCTGCCTATGCTTGGCAAGAAGGGTGCTACTCCTGGAGCATCTTCATATTCCTACCTCTATCCAAGACGCCGACCAAACTAATTTTTCACCTCAACTACATGGGAATGAATTAGACATGTATAGTATGGACACTATTACAAATTTTGTACAACAACATTCATTTATTCTTTCACATTGATACCTATAAGATTGTCCACAGAACATTAAAACTCAAGAACTGATTTTGTATGATGAGAAAGCCTGCATGAATACAAATTGCCTGCATGAATACAAATTTTTCTTTTTTACCTGATACTTGTCGTATGTACTTTTGACTAGATGTTTCCTACGTTTGCTCATCAACCAAATGTAGTGCTCTAGATCAAGATGAAGTAAAATACAAATAGAAAATGATAACTAAATTTCCTTGCCAAGGTAGTGCAGGAAATCCCACTGAAAGATCAGAGGAAAGCATACTTGACATACGTTTTGATCACATATACAAAGGGACGCCAGCATATCACTCGACGGTTATACATTACAACGTCAAACCAGCCATTTTTCTAGAATCTCAGTAAGCAGCTACACCACTGGATTTGTAGCCCTCACCAGATTCATCAATATCAACCCAAACTTCATTGACACGTCCAATGAACTTGAATGGAGAACTGTACTGAGCAATGGAATATGCGTAGCCACTCTCTGAAGAAGTATGATTTGCCCATGGAGACCTGCTCAAGCTGGTGGCGAGTTTCTCTGCCTCTTTCACAATGTTCCCATCTCTTGCAAACCCCGAAAACTTTCTCACCGCAACACAGTGACCATCCCAGGCAACGGGTTTCAAGTTGAGTTCAGGGAGAGGAGAAGGTGGGTTAGCTTGGAATTTTACGGGCAAGTAAAATCTGACGAAATAGGCCGATGAATGAAGAGGTCCAGCTCCTGGTACTATGCTTGTCAAAACAGGAACTGTCATTGAAAGTCTAGAGAAGTTCAAGTTGGCACCTTGGATATACTGGGACAACCTGTATGGTAAGATCCGTACAGAAAAGTCAAACACTAGAAATCAGTGCTAATCACAAAAGAAAATCTCATCACGAGATACCCTTCGTATTGCTCGGTTCATAATATTTTTTTTAAAAAAAAAAAAAAACCCATTGATTCCCATATGAGATTAGTGAAGCTAGGAAAATTAGCTTCATCTTTTGCAGCCCAAAAGAAGCATTTTCAGGTTGCAATCAAGTCTTTTCGGTTTTCCCTATTGAATCAGAACGAATTCAAGAACAATAACTTATGACGAGTTATCATTAGTTGTGTTAGCGTCAGACAAATAGAAAGTTGTGATACATCAGACGACGTGTCTATCCCGGTAACAACTTTCGACCCATGATTGGATTCTACAAATCAATTACATCCATTTTCCTACATTTTTCTCGGCTAACAAAGAGAGATAACCAAAATGAAAGTGAAAGTCAACTACAAGCAAAGTTGGCAGAAAAAGGGAAAGGAATCCTCGATCAACCTGTGGTAGCCATTTCGGGTGGCTTTCTCGAAGGAGATATCTCGAACAGGAGCAGACATCCAGGAGGATTGTCCGTAGAGTCTGATTTCAAACTCTGATTCTGAGTGGACCACCGCGTACTCTGGTGATTCGATCGCGTTGCATAGGCCCAGAAGACACACAGCGCTGCTGATCAATGTTATTGACAACCTTCGACTTCCCATCTCTCTGGTTTTCCCCCCCACAATGCTTTTCCGTTGTAAATACTAAAAATAGCATACGAATCAGTACTCATTGGATTCTCTCTGTAACTCCTCCCTTGAAGTCGAAGAGAAACTGCGTGTTTACTTCTCGTGAAAAGTGAACCGAGTCCTTTTTTTTTTTGGCAGAGAAATTAGGTTAAATATGATCCGTAATACCTTCATTTTGGCCCATATGCATAAGTTAAAAATATTTGAAATATATACTTGCAGATGAAAATAATCTTATTAATACTTAAGAGAAAATATGTCTCTTCCCCTTAAATTCTTCATTTATCTCTCTATCCAACTCTCTCTTTCGTCTCATTCTTTGAAGAGCCAAGAACCATTGCGTCGTTAACCGAGGAAGACGAAAATTCATCGTGTCGTCTATCGTAAATCTCTCTCACTATTTAGGATTACGTTGAGAAAAATGAGTCCCCAAAAGAAGGTAAGCAAAATATGATTTGAGGGTTTTATTTTTTTTTAATTTAGGGCATTTGTAGTAGAAGACGATTTAGAAATTTTTGATTTCATTCCGACATTTTTTGAATGTATTTTCGATTAGCTGGTCTAAATTTTCAATCATATTTCGATGAGTATGGCTGAAAATAGTACTAGAAAATCACGCGAAATTCGACGTGTTTTCGATGGTATTTCGACGTATTTTCGATGGTATTTCGACTGTGTTTCGATTTACAGAGTCGAAATTTCGATACATTTTCGATGATATTTTAAAAGAGAAATTAGGTTAAATATGCTCCGTATTCTATATTAAATAGGTAAAATAAACTTTCAATGTTATTTCGACTGTGTTTCGATTTTATTTCGATGAGGTTTGGATGAATAATACTGCAATTTCGATACATTTTCCATGACATTTAAGCTAATTTGTCTTTTAAAATAGAAAATAAGGCTGCTCTAAATTTTCAATGATAGTTTGATGATATTCGATGGTATTTCGACTGTGTTTCGATTTATAGAGTCGAAATTTCGATACCTTTTCGATGGTATTTCGACTGTGTTTCGATTTTATTTCGATGAATAGTGCTGAAATTTCGATACATTTTCGATGACATTTTAAAATAGAAAATAAGGCTGCTCTAAATTTTCGATGTTAGTTCGACTATTTTTCGATTACAGTTCGATGATATTCGATGGTATTTCGACGTGTTTTCGATGGTATTTCGACTGTGTTTCGATNTGTTTCGATTTACAGAGTCGAAATTTCGATACCTTTTCGAAATAGGTTTTTTACAGTATTTCGATATATTTTTTATGACATTTTAAAATAGAAAATAAGGCTGCTCTAAATTTTCGATGTTAGTTCGACTGTTTTTCGATCACAATTCGATGACCTTTTCTCTTCTAGTAGCTAGTAGTTAATCTTTTTTCGACTGTTTTCGATTAATTTTCGATTCCATTTCGACATGCTCTGTTTTTCGATGATTTGTTCCTTAGACAATTTCCACCTCCTGGCTATTTGATCTCAGTTGAGATAGTTTCTGTAAGATTTTTCGATGACAATCGAAATCTCGTCGAAATCAAAATGATCGAAATTTCGATCACTTTTCGACCTATTTCGATACATTTGAACTATATTTCGATGTAATTTAGATGCTTTTGATATATGTTAAATTTATAAAAATCCTAACTAAATTGCTTTATTCCTCTTATGCCGAACCAAATGTCAAAGCTCCTTGTACCTTTTGGAGAACACATTCCTGGAAGGGTCATTATAAAAGCAACAACGGTGATGTCGAAGATTAAGGAGAGATTTGAGAAGTATGATTTGTTAGAGAGGGCAAAGCAGTATCCGTTTAAGCAGTTTTTTCTTGCTCCTCCAATGCAAGCATTAGGAGTACTTATACACCAACTACTGTTGAGGAAGGTGAAATCCCAAAACCCGACGGAGTTGCAGTTTTTCATTGGGGATAGCAACTTAAGATTCGGGCTTGGTGAGTTTGCGTTGATAACGGCGTTAAATTTTGCCAAAGATTTAGACGTTGTGAAGTACAAATCTATGTCTAGTAGCATGAGGCTCAGGGAGACATACCTGAATAATGCAGCTAATGTGAGATCCGGTGAATTAGAAGCTGCATTTCTAAATTGTGAGGAGAAGGAGGACGTATGGAAGTTGGGTTTGTGCTACTTAGTAGATGGGCTGTTAATGGCACATGAGTCAAGCACGAAGATTATGATGGATATACTCTCTTTTGTGGAGAATGAGGAGGATTTCTTTAATTATCCATGGGGAAGGCGATCTTACAAGAGAACATTCCCTAGTTTGAATAAGGACATGATGCATCAGAGGGAAAACTACCTTCAGAAGATAAAAAATAATAAGAAGGCCAAGGAAGCTAAATACACAGTGTATGGGTTTAGCATTACTTTACAGTATTGGGCTTATGAGGCTATCCCCAAACTTACTGGTGCATTTTGTAAGAACCTTGGCATCGAATTCCCAAGGATGCTGTCATGGACAAGCAATAAAACACCATCAATGATGGATTGTATTGATGTATTTAAGATTTAGAAAGTAAGTCCGGAAAATTGATTTTATTCTATATAATTAATTCTATAAATTCATAAATTGATTGAACTTTATTTTGAACTATCTTGCAGCTTGTCACAAAGGCATTATTGAATCCACGGGAGGCTGAGAAAGAATTCTATGAACATATATATCACGATCCACGCCAGAGCCTCGCCAGTACTGGAGTTGAGGAAGAGGGAATTGATGGTGAGGAGGAGGAGGAGAACAAGAAGGAGGCGGCTGAAGCAAAGCGAGCTGCAGAGGAAGCAAGCATCTTTCACGCAACCAGAAACAAAGTAGAGGAGGAACCATCCACTGACGTGCCTCAGTCACATAAGTTCTATCTTGAGTTGAAGACTGACATCGCTGAGTTGAAGGCAAACCAGACTGAACTGAAGGTGAACCAGGTGATTCTCAATGATAAACTTGATAGGTTGTTGAAGATGATGGAGGAAATCAAAGCACATCGACAGCTAACTGGTTCTGAATCTGAGGCCACCCAGTCGGATGTCCTTCCTGAAGGGTATCAGCCAGGTGAAGATGTTGTCATAAGTACTCCCACTAAAGAGCACACTCCTGAAGAGCAGCAAACTCCGGGAGTGAAAGAGTTACAAGTAGCTGAGGTGGCTACAGTTAAGTTTGGGAGGAAGAAACAGGTCGGTCAACGATCTAAGAGACTCATTGACTACATCGATCCGTCAAACAAGAAGTTCAAGGTTAATGATCCATGCAAACCAAAGTCATTCCGGAAAATTGATGCAAAACAGCTTGATACATTTAGGAGATGGCTTGCAGGACTTATTGATAACCAGAAACCAATCCAGCTTCCCACTGGTGATGCTAGTACTGGATTCTTTTTCCACTTTCAGGCTCCTTGGAAGTGGCTTGCAGATGAGGTAATTGGATTTATAATTAAATGTTTCTTTCTTCATTTTGAAATCTTTTTTTATATTCACTTAAAAGTTATTGTATTCTCTCAATTTGCAGCATATTGACGCGGCTTTTCGGTTGATACGAGAATACCTTTGGTTTTTTCCAAAGACGTATAGAAAGAAAGTCGCCCTTGCGGACACAGTCTACATTGCATGCATGAATGGTCGGTGGGATGCATTCCGAAGAATCTCCAATAAAGCGAAGTTTTTGTGGGATGACCAGCTTACTGATTATGCTAAAAGAGATGCAGATCATTTTCAACGTGGCTGGGCGGAGGTTGACGAAGTTTACTATCCCTTGAACATCGGTTCAAATCATTGGGTTCTTGTGCAGATAGATCTTCCTGCGCATATGCTCACGGTATATGACTCTGACCAGGCATTATATGATGATGCACGTGTCGAGCAAGCTATGCGTCCAATGATGAAGATGTTGCCATACTTTCTGCTCAATGTAGAACGAGTCACTGATCACACTGATCATGATTTGACTACAATGATGAAACCACGTGATTTTGATGTTAGAAGGTTACCTCCTAATGTAGTGCCACAAACAGCGAAGAGGTAATTCAATAGATTATAAGGATATTAACAAACATTTCTTCAATTGGTTATTTTGAGACTAACTAGAATTATTTGCCTTTGCAGTGGAAATTGCGGCGTTTTTGTTGTTAAGCACTTGGAATGTCTGTTGGCCGACATTCCACTATCCAACATTGTTGATGATGTTATGCAACATTCAAGACAGAAATTATGTGTAGATTTATTCTACCAAAATATAGAGCCATAGGTGTATAATAAATTTTTGTATACTTGTTAGTTTTGCTCATTTTTTTAAATAATTTTATTTGGGATAGAGTAGCTGATGTATTGTGCATGTATTATGTTACTGTGCATACTCAGGTTAAAAATTGAAGTCAAAACGAATGAGATATAATTCAGCTTGTTAACCAGAGTCGAAATTCGATGATATTCGTCACTGTTTTCGATGACATAAAGATGCATTTTGATTCATTTTCGACTGTGTTTCGACTATTACATTTCAATTCGAAATTTCGATGCATTGTCGAGAATTTTTCGATTATTGCAATTTAATATTCCAAACTAATTCGGATTATATTTCGATGAGTATGGCTAAAAATAGTACCGGAAAATCACGTGAAATTCGACGTGTTTTCGATAGTATTTCGACGTATTTTCGATGGTATTTCGACTGTGTTTCGATTTACAGAGTCGAAATTTCGATACCTTTTCGATGATATTTTAAAATAGGTTTTCGATTTTATTTCGATGAATGTGTTGAAATTTCGATACATTTTCGATGACATTTTAAAATAGAAAATAAGGCTGCTCTAAATTTTCGATGTTAGTTCGACTGTTTTTCGATCACAGTTCGATGATATTCGATGGTATTTCGACGTGTTTTCGATGGTATTTCGACTGTGTTTCGATTTACAGAGTCGAAATTTCGATACCTTTTCGA